>JAODYC010000031.1:56050-66850 GCA_026262405.1 Curvularia hawaiiensis
TCACCAATTGTGAGAAAGTTACATCGACAGGTCAGATTCAGTTTACTATCCATTATACTAGTTGGCTGCCAAATCTGTCTAGTGCGAATGTCATGCCGCCTGCACGCGTCAAGAAGCTCTGAGCTTCACAACAAGTAACAATTGACTTTTTTTCTGCCAAAGCTAAAAAGTCTATCGTCATAAACGCACACGTACATGCCACTGTGATCAAAGTAGACCAGATGAGATCGGTAGAGGTTGGTTCCCGAGAACCAAAGACGTCCTCCCGCCTTACCCGATGAAACAAAGATGCAACGACGGAAGGTGGTCGATGTAATAGAGAAACAAGGAAGACAGGAATACTCTATTTGATAGAGTTACATTATAAATTCCCCTAAAAGGTATCTTTGTAAAAAAAAAACCCCCCACATATGAAACCAAGACACTATCTTCCACCTTTGCTACTGCTGAATCTCCTGTGCATCGTCATCGTCGGGCTTCCTCTGAAACTACCTTGCGGGTTGCGACTGACAGGTGGTGCCAGCGGCAGCTTGACAGGGCTGATTCCAGTCTCAAAAATGCGCCCCACGAGAGTCAACACACTACGCTGCAGATCGGGTACCATTTCCGTGGACAGGAGACCATACACAAGTTGTGCAAAAAGGTCAATGTTCTTTTCAAAATCGGTTGTAGGCAAACCGGTATAGCCATCTAGCACTGTGACAACCACAGGCCGCCAAGTTACGATATTGCGCTGCTGGGTCTCCACGTCAAGTTCAACATATGACACGATAATGTCCTCGCACAGGGGGATGAGGGCAGCTTCGATATCGGCACGCGAGGCGGCACGGTCGTTGGAAGTGTCGTGGTACATTCGGAACAAGATGCTGACGTAGACTGAAGCGGATCCACTCTCCTGTTTCAGTAGATTTGGCGGCTGCTTCATGAAGCCTTCTTTAAAGAGTCGGGAGCGCAAGTCGCGGTTTGCGTTGAAACGCTTAGCAAAGTGATATGACTTCTTCAATACAGCCATCAGACGCAAGAGTTCGCCTGACGGAATCTTTTCGTAGACAGCATCGTTGGTGAAGAGCTCCTGCACAGTCTCAATCATGAGCAACTGAAGCACACACTTTGTTATGATTTGGTTGAAGAAACGTCGTCGGGCGGCGGTGACGACTACAGGAGGTTGTTGAAGGTCTTGGCTTTCAGGACGGTAATCTTCAAGATCCTGGGTTTGACGTTTGGGAAGCGGAGAAGGCATGCGCTGCTCTCCACCAAGGGTGCTCGTAGACTCCGAGGCTACGAGGGACGGCTGCTGCGCACTCGATAGACCGTTAATGCCAAGTGCATTGTCCATCTTTGGCTCTTCCGTAGGTGTTTGGAGGGAAAGCTCGGCTGACGGTGCTTCTGTTGTCGGCGTAGAGCTGTCTGCTGTATTGCCCGAGCCGTTCACTGGTGTGCTTTGTGGCGAAGATCCACCGGTAGCTGCGGAGAATAACGCAGTAGCTTCTGTCCTCTGGAAGAGATCGACGAATGCCCTGACAATCTGACTCCAGTGGCTCGGTGTGAACTTTTGAACATTCTGCAGTATAAGTTGCTGAAGGCAATTGCTGCCGATGCGCGCCAGGGTATCGTTCTCCTGGCATATGCAAAGTGCCAAGAGGTCAAGGAAGCGGTCGAGCATGTACTCTAGTGAATCAAAAAAGTGGGTGAAGAGCTTGATCATGTTGCGCAGAGCTTGAATCATGGTTGTCGAAAGCCAAACGGAGAGCTCTTCATGGTTCAGGACCTTGGTCATCTCCGACTTGGATTTCAGCACCATGAAGATGGGGTACAACAACTGCCGCCACAGCATATCCCAAAACTCACGAGGAAAGTTGATGCCGTAGCTAATCAGGGTGTCAAACAAGTAGCTCAAGGCTCTTGAGCGCACTTCGAGATCCTCGCCAGTCATCAAGACGTCGTGGAAAGCGAAGAGGACTGGGAACCAGAACTGCTCTTCTTGTGTCTGTCGGCTGGGCTGCTTTGGTATTGAAGAACCCGTGTCGGATTCTTTCAGATATCCAGCACGAGCAGACAATGAGCATTCGGGTGTCCGCAGCATCTTGGGCACAGACGATTTCAAGAGCTCTATTGCTTGTAGCGACTTCTTTTGGAACTTGAAGTTTTTCGAGAATTCAGTGAGGCAGACAATCAGGTCGGCAAAGGCGCCCTGCGATATGACGACGCCGAAGCGGGTATTGTACACTTGTGTGACATTTTCAAAAGCAAGGTTGACAATGCCCTCTGTTACATGTTAGCGACCATATACAGCCCTATGGATCTGAAGACGTACCGTACGGCTCTTTTGCAGCCACAGTGAAGACACCAAACATGGTCTTCCAGCCAGAGCGAATATTCTCGCCACGTGCTTGTATCATCTGAATCAAGCACCGCAGCACCATGTCCTTGACGGAGACAACATTGGTGTTGTTTATGATGTGCTCAAATGGTTTCAAAAAGTCTTTCTGGAACTTGAAACCAGGCAGCTCCTCAATCTCCATAAACTTCATCGAGAGCTGCCGCAGCGAGTTGAGCGCAAAGTAAACAACGTTTGTGTTGGTATGGCAGCCCACATCATTGAAGTGGGCACCGAGTATCTGCCAAATGTTGGTCCATTCGAAGCGCACACGTGTCATGTTGTAGCCACTGATCTCGACCAGCTTTTGCAAGCTGTACGTGCGTGGCGACTCGCTCTGCCCGGAAGACTGAATTTCCTGCCAGCTGACCTGGGTCAGGGCTTTGACGAAGTCTACAATCGCCTCTCCTGACAGGTTTGCGCTGTTGGTAAAGATACGGTCTACTCCCCTGACGATTTCCGTGGATCGACTCTCCTCGGCTACGTCAGACTGAAAACCCAGACTGGCCGCTGAGTTGGCTCGTCTACTTTTTGCCGGGACGTTGAGATTTTTGCGCGGCTGTGAAGTCCCCGAACTGGACTTGAGTACATCGGGGACAGCGCGCTCGTCGATGCCAGCAGAGATGAGCTGGAAACGATCCAGTTGCGAGACGCAAGTTAGAACCTCGCGCCAAGACTCTCGAAGCAGATTTCCCTCCGTCTGTGCAATTTCGATCAGTGCTTTCAGAGCCTCCATGTTCCTGGCCGTCATCTCGCTCACGTTGTAAAGGTTCGTGAAGCGCGCGAGGAATGCCACGAATGCTTGTCGTGAGCTGTCCAGGTCGAACAGACAGGATATGCGGATAGAAAGTTTGATGCCCTCGATGCACAAGCGAACAATTTCAATGTTGTGGTCCTGGGCTTGGCCGGAGAGAGCAGTGAGAATAGGCATCCAAGCAACTTCGAACATCGGGCCAACGTGCTTGGACGATGATGCAGGGATAAACTTGGATACAGTAGGGGCGGCAGCTGTTCTCCGCTGGGCACGAAGGAGTTGTTTGTAGAGCTGTTCAGTTTTATTGGCCATTGCTTCCGAGGCCTGCACAATCGCTTCTCGTTGAGAATCGCGAGCGCTCCCTGTCAGTACTTGGCCAATGCTTGACAGCCCCCCGGTAGGTTGTTGGTTGAGCAGGCCCTTGTCCGCAGCTGCTTCTTGTTCCGTGTTCAAGACAATTTCATTTTGCGAGATTTCGTCGAATATACTTTGCAGATACTCATCAGGCAGGTCGGCATTGTCGTTGATACCACGGTTGTTCTTGATGAAATCAGCAGGAGTCATACGAGGACCTTTCATCTTTTTGCTGTGCTGGTCGACGTTGAGCATAATGACCGAGTATGACAACACGTAGGCTGTGTCGGCGTTGGCAAATGCATTCGGGTTGCCGGTGATATACCTTTCGGCGAACTTGAGCATGAAACGATCAATCTTTTGGGCTTCACCAGGCAATCTGAAGCTCTGGAGGAAACGTCGCAAAGCATCTGTAAAGCGCGTTTTTGTAAAGTCCATCAAGTCGACAAAAGCATGCATGATGGCAATGTTCTCTGGATCACCCTCACCAAGAAACTCGCCAAGTGCAGTCTTGTCGATTTGGTCGTTGTCGAGGAAGAATCGAGCAATGTCTTCAGGCCGGTCCGAAGGGATGAAGCCCTCGGCAACCAGCGCCTTGAGCCCACGTTTCGGCTTATAGTTGAATAGTCGCAAGGCATTTGTGAGAGCAGTCTTGCGCTGCTTCGCCTTTTCAAGCTGGCTGTAGTCATCTTCGGCCAGCGGTGTGGCTGTACCAGAGTCTGCACCAATCATGGGGGATTCTGAGAGGGTTCGGGTGTCCATGGATACCCTGAGGTCGTCAAAGGACGGGCGAAGGCTTGCATGGTTCGCCTTTGAGCTGTCGGGCAGGGCCTGTTGCGCCCAGTTGACGAGAGAGCGCAGTATCTCGACCAGGGCTTCAAGGGACTCCTGCTTCATAGCATACTCTTGGGGAAAGCTGTGTTCGGCGTCGTGGGACGAGTTCATAGAAGCTGTGGTGAGCGAAGGTGGCAGAGTGCCTCGGGTCTGCCAGTCCATCTGTTTGGACTGCTTTTCGCGCTGCTCCTGGTATGCCTGTTGCTGCATTGCTGTGATTGTGACAGAGTTGCTTGATATTTTGGACAGGTGCTCAACGACGCGCTGGAACATGTTGTCGAGCGCAGTGCGGTCGCAGTCGTAGTTGAGATAGATCTCTACCAGGGCACGGGGGTCTGAGGCCAACCGTCCGAATATTACCAAAATGTATTGCTTCTGAAATGCAGGAGCACTTCGCTTGTCTAGCGTGGCCAAGTAGATTTCCTTGAGAAACACCTCGACTTCTTTCTTGAGTGATATGCGCAGGAACTTGAGCATCTGCCAGAAAATCTCACACGCTACTTCAAAGACTTGCTTCACTGAACTTGCACCGTTCCGGCTCAGACTCAAACACAGATACTGCTTCACCGCTTGGATGAAGCTTGTCGGCTCGTCATTGCCGCTGCGGATGGTGGCGTAGGGTGACAGAAACACGGTGATATTATTGAACAGAATGGTGTGGATCATGTGCAGCGAAAGGAGTTTTGAGCGCATCCCTTGGGAGCGCACGTCGTGTGCGTGGTCGACCGACAAGCTTTTTGTGCTCAGCCGGCACATGGCGCGGAAGACGAGATATGCATCTTTGACGAATATCTCATCTTCTTCCTCTTCCTCGGTGTGGACGTGAGGCGACGCGCTGTCCTGGCCCGAAACCTGCCGCGATCCAGCCTTGGCCTTGATGCGAGTCACCAGAGTCGGCGCGTTGTCGTGTATGCGATCATCGTTGAAACTCATGTTGTTTTCAAAACTCTGCAGTGTGATCTTGGGCCCTGTATGCTGGTCGACGGCCTTGTCGCTGGGCACGGCGGCGTCTTCGCGCTCATCCTCGCCATTGGCCTCCTCGCCGTCGAAACCTGGTGGGCCGTCTCCTTCTTGATGCATACTCTCCCCAGATACGTTCTTGCCGTTGAGAGACACGCGCGACAGATTCAATCGGGCTTCCTTGGTAGCCAGTCTGGCCTTGACCCGCTCAAAGACGGTGCCGACCATCTGGGTCAATGCACCTTGAGCGACCTGCTGGTTTGCGCTAGACTTTGAGAGGAGGAAGATGTTGTACGTCAGTCGTACAGCCTTGAGCAGTCCCGCTCCGTGGACAACAATCTTGTCGTTCAAGATGGCGGCAAGCAGAGACTTGACGATTTGCAGCTGAATTTCCGGGGCGGTGGCCTCGCCCTGGAAGCAGTCACATATTGTGTCTATAGCTCTCTCGATCAGAGGCGGTGCTTCACTGTTGTCTGTGCGGGTCTCAGAGGGAACGGAGAAGTAGGAGTAGCTGATGAGCTTGCCGATGCAGTCGAGGGCGGTTATGGAGACGGGGACGTTGGGGGCTTCAGAGGCCAGCTGAAGGGGTTCGAAGAGCACCTCGGGATTGATGCGCGCCGGGTCGCCCTCATTCTTGATGGCAGATAGTGCTGCATTTGTACTGTCTCCCAGCTTCTTGTTCTTGCGAGCGTCCTTGGAAGCGGCAATGGTCTCGAGAGCGGTGACGACGAAGACGAGCGAGCTGCGTGTCGAGGGCCGGGTGGCTGTGGTAGCCACTGTCGACTGCGAGTCGGTTCGAGGGCGGTTTTCGAGGGGCAAGCGGTGGTCGAAGATTTGCTCCGAGGTGCGCGGCGCGTCTGAGCCGTCGGGAACGGATAACGCTGGGGCCTCGGTTGTAGGTGTTGAAGAGTGGGCTTCTTCACGTGGGGGGTCCGTCGCTGTCGCTGCTGACGTTGCCCCCTCTGCTTCCTCTACTTTCTCTGCTGCTTCTGTGGGGGAAGCGGCATGTTCAGAGCCTGCATCTGAGCCGCTCTCGTCGTCGTCGTCGTCCGGCTCCTTGTCGTCGTCATCGTCCGTCTGGTCCGTCTCCTCCCTGTCTTCTTCGTCCTCTGCTGTTCTTTGGCTGGCAGCCGGCGTCTCTTTTTCCTCCTCTGCTACGGGCTTATCCTCCTCGTCCTGGGAGGCTGTTTTGGATCCTGGCGGGGGTTCGGTGTCGGTCATGGTGTTGTGCAGACTATACGACGAAGCCCCGGGCTATGTGTACCTGTGTAGGGGACCAGCTTTCAACAACGGGCTTGGTCAGCGGCCATCCATGACCAGCGGACAGACACAAGGAAAAAAAAGGCGGAAGCGCGGTCGCACGGGGGCAATGGTACACACGGCAATGTGTGAGATGACAAAGTGGTCTTTCCCGAGTCCCTCGCATATGCCTGGGCGTACCCTGGCCCTGCCCGACCGGCCGCGCGGGAGGCGCTAGCGACGCCGTATTCAGCCACAGGCGCATCAGCCACCACCGCCACGACCTTCCGGAAACTCGCGTTAGCTCCATCGGGTCAGAACGCTTTGCACCCGCCGACGGATCTCCAACGAGCTGGCCAGCACTAAACTTTTCTGTTGAGCGACATCCATCTGCCATCTCTCCCTCGCCTTGCTACCCTCCCAGCGCCTTGAGCGGTCTCTCTCCCCCATTGCTCGCGCCTGTCCTCTTCTCTCGCTGTCTCGAAGCAAGAAGAGCCGCCTCTCCCTCCCCACCCTCGCTCCCGTCGTCGCTTAGAGCAAAATCTCAGCGCAACTCCAATCTCCGACACAATGCCCGCTGCCACGACTCTGCTGTCCCGGGCTGGCTCCCAATTGAGCTCCAGGGGATCAATTGCCCTGCGCGGCGCCTTTTCCGCCCCGTCATGTACCGCGTATGTTGCTGCCGCACACGATCCCGCCTGCAAAACCGGACATGACCAACCGGACACTGGCTAATCCGCACCTCTACAGACGCACACCCGCCCTCTCGGCCCTCGCACGGTACTATGCCTCCAAATGTGAGCACCTCGCTGACTGCCGCGCCTTTCTGAACGCATCGCTAACTCTCTCCCGCCTCAGCCTACCCGCCCCACAGCGTCATCAGCATGCCAGCCCTCTCACCGACCATGACCTCCGGAAACATTGGCGCATGGCAGAAGAAGGTCGGCGACTCGATAGCGCCCGGTGATGTCCTCGTCGAGATCGAGACGGACAAGGCACAGATGGACTTTGAGTTCCAGGAGGAGGGCACTATTGCCAAGATCCTCCGCGACGCGGGCGAGAAGGACGTCGCTGTCGGAAGCGTAAGTCGGCCTGCTTGCTGCGTCGGACCACCGTACTAACAGCCAATTGCAGCCAATTGCCGTCATGGTTGAAGAGGGTGAGGACGTCTCGGCCTTTGAGAGCTTCTCCATCGAGGACGCTGGCGGTGACACGTCCGCTCCTTCGTCTCCCAAGCAGGGCGAGGCCTCCGAGGCCAGCGAGCCCCCCAACAACGCCGGCTCCAAGACGGCTCCTCCGTCCAACCAGCAGTCCGCCCCCGCTGCCATTGAATCCGACTCGACCGGTGCCCGTCTCGAGACTGCTCTTCAGCGCCAGCCCGCCGTTTCCCCCGCCGTCAAGAAGCTCGCGCTCGAGAAGGGTGTCCCGCTTGGTGCTATCAAGGGCACCGGCAAGGGCGGAGCCATCACCAAGCAAGACATTGAAAAGTACAAGCCTGCTGCTGGAGCTTCACCCGCTGCCGCCGCTGGTGCTGCCTACGAGGACATCGAGGCCAGCAGCATGCGCAAGGTCATTGCCAGCCGTCTCACTGAGAGCATGCAGCAGAACCCCCACTACTTCGTCGCCTCCAACATTTCCGTCTCCAAGCTGCTCAAGCTCCGTGAGGCCCTCAACGCCTCAGCCAACGGCGCCTACAAGCTGTCGGTCAACGACTTGCTCGTCAAGGCCCTGGCCATTGCCGCCCGCAAGGTCCCCGCTGCCAACTCATCATGGCGCGAGGAGGGCGGAAAGGTCATCATCCGCCAGCACAACACCGTCGACGTCTCTGTCGCCGTCTCCACCCCTGTCGGTCTCATGACTCCCATTGTCAAGAACGTCAACGGACTCGGCCTTCAGACCATCTCATCGCAAATCAAGGACCTTGGCAAGCGCGCACGCGACGGCAAGCTCAAGCCTGAGGAGTACCAGGGCGGAACCATTACCATTTCCAACATGGGCATGAACCCTGCCGTCGAGCGATTCACCGCTGTCATCAACCCCCCGCAGGCCTGCATCGTCGCCATTGGCGCCACAAGAAAGGTTGCCGTGCCCGGCGAGTCCTCCGAGGATGGCTCAGCCAGCATCGAGTGGGACGACCAGATTGTCATCACCGGCAGCTTTGACCACAAGGTTGTGGACGGTGCCGTTGGTGGCGAGTTCATGCGCGAGCTGAAGAAGGCTATTGAGAACCCTCTCGAGCTTATGCTTTAGATCTTCCTCTAATTTGGTGTACTTGGAATGGATGGATGTATAGGTGTATGGATGTGTTGTGTGTGTAACTTTACTATCTGACTAGATGAGAAATGGATCTCAAACAGGACAGACGATTTCTATGTATAGTGGATGGCGCCTTGTTCTATCCCCCCATGATTATTTTGTCCAACTCCTTGTATGCAGAGATATCTCCCACTTTGGATTTCGCTTTTTTGACCAATTTTTTTCAAGTCTCCACATTGAGTAGTGAGTGCGCTCAGCAATGAAAGATAATCTACTTGTTATCCACCATAAACTCAATCAGTTCTTCACCTCCACCGCTACGCACCCGCTCACATACAACCCTCGCCCGAGTGCCCTCATCCTGCAGCATCTCCACTTTCACGCTACGAAACCACCTCTCCACCTCCAACGCACTAGGTTTCTCTTCTTCTTCTCCCTTGTTCAAGACAGGAATTTTGCTTAAATCTATCTTCTTCTCCTCTTCTCCGAGCTTACACTCTTCGCCTTTATCTTCTTCCTCCAACCGCATAACACCCCTCACCACATTCGCCGCCAAAACACTATCCCACACGCCCTCCTTGTGTGGAATCTCCCTCAGATACGCCCACGCATACCTCCGTAGACGTCGCACACGACATTTCAGCGCCGTGTAGTACAGCGGCGCAATAAAGCCCGACTCGCTCACGGACTCGTGCAGATTGACATTGTGTGGTATGGCGGCCGCGAGACTGTACGCAGTGTATAGGGTCGCAGCGTGGGAGATAATGTGGAGGAACAAGGGCGTTTGCGTGAGGTAGATGGATTCAGAGGGTGAAAGCAACGCAGAGACTTTGATGAGAGAGTATGTGTGGAAGAGGAGGAGGAGAGTATAGGAGAGTGTTTCCCTTGATATAGGGGCGGCGGAGTGCGTACCAAAGGCTAGGGAGTCTGGCGTAGTGGGTGAGGTTCTGATATGTGCAATTGTGCGCAAGTAAGTCGAGTGCCATGAAGATAGGAGACTTCTGAGTTCGGCCTGTTCGTGTTCTAGGTTTAGGTGGTATTGCTGCGGGTTTGACAGTCTGTGAGTATGGGCCCGCTGGACGAGTTGTTCGGCGCGTGCGATGCGGCGTAGTATGATATCTAGAGCGTATTTTGCGTCCTCTGGGCTGGCAAAAAAGGAATCCGGGAGAAGCACATCTTTTCTCGAGTTGAGAAGAAGAACAAAGTCGGTGTTGTTGACATCGTCGTCAGTTTGATTCGTTCCAAATAGACTCCTCTGAGCCACAAGTGCCACAAAGCTTCTCACGATGCTTTTTTCAATGCCAGGCACACCCTCTCCGAGCAATCGTACCCCGTTCTTCAGATGCGTTTCCGCAACCCCATATCTTCCTCTTGAGTACTCCAAAAACGTAAACAACATGCACGTGACTAGCACCACGGCTACGTCTTGACAGTCTCCGTGTCTCGACGATAGCGGCTGTAGCGCACGAATTGCTTTGCTATACTGGCTTACTATAAATCTGTCCCTTGCTTCGGGGTGCTTTTCAGGGAGGAAATTCCACGGATGTGCGGCACTTAACGCCACCACGGCATGCAGGATGGCAGGCTCGGAGACGAGGGCGGGGAGGACCGTCGCGTGCCAGAAGGGGTACCCGAACCTAAAACTCAATCAGACAACAGGGAAGAAGCCAGGGGAATTGGAGATGTGAACCAGCCTGCTGATGTCCATGATGCATGCTGCTTGTAGAGTCGAAGGTATCGCAGTTCGTCCGATAAGAAAGATCTTGCTAGTGGTTCTGACAGTGGCAGACACAGGCGAGGTTGGGTTGATTGAGAAAGACGGCCGTATCGTTCAAGATACGTGTTTCCTCCTCCACCTAGAACACCATAGCCGTCGCAGGTCCGACCCGTCGTAAGACAACGATTACAGACTGGTTTTGTCTCGTCACATTTCACTTTTCGTGTTCTGCTTCCTTGTTAGTCCATTGTGTGTTGTACAACTCAACTTATTAACATTAGATGTGACGCCCAACAAACAAACAAACAA
>JAODYC010000031.1:75644-95630 GCA_026262405.1 Curvularia hawaiiensis
GAGTAGTGCCATCTTCCGGTTTGACTGGGCGTGGAAGAGACTATGACCGCCCCTCCCAGAACCACTGCTTGCCTGAAATTACCCAAAAAAAAAGCTATGACGATGCGTCGCAACACACATTTGTCACTAGTGTCTGGTTTGTACACAGGTATCGCTGCTCAGAAGAGCCTTGCGGGAAGCTCAAGACCACGGCGCTTCCCGACATGATTCAGATCCTTGCAAAGCTTACGAGTACGGAGAGAACATGCACCACCACTACGTATACAACGACAAAAGACGGACGAAATAACTTAAATGGATTCTAGTCAAGACCTTTATCAGCAAAGCAGCCGAAAGCCTTCGGCGAGCCTGTCTGCGCAACAAAAGAATAGTCCGCCGCCGTCTATGAAAACGAACCCAAACAGCATTCAAGTCCCCACTCTCAACACCAAGAAAAGGTAATCCTTTCCTTTTGTGCAGACCAGCTACCCCAGACACTCAAGAGAACCATTTCATTGCGATTGGCGTCGCAATGCCTGGTCAAAAGGCCACTACAGCTTGGAAAACCAACGTGCAACACCACTGCGACATGCGCCCTCAGGCAGCCACAACGACTGGCCATCCATCCTCCCAGTCGAGAAAGTTGTATCCAAAAAAGAAGTCTTGGGGTTCATAGCCGACACTTGGGCGAACTAATATGACAGTCAGCAATGTCACAATCAATACTCAAGTCCTCTTTTTACGCCTTACCGTAGTGATAATACATTACCGTCCTACCGTTCTCCGGGTGTACCATGACGCCCTGTCCGCCGGGTGCGTATACGTCTCCATGACTAGCAAGAATCGTCGTCCCTCCATCTTCTTCCAGGCAGTTTCTGCCATCGCGGTCGTAAAACGGGCCTTTGGGTGTCTCCAGAGACCGGCAGACGACGACGCGATATACTTGGTCGTCGGGAGCGAGGCCGCTTTCTGGCGTGCGGCAACAGAATCCAACACTGTAAAATACGTAATAAAACTCCCTCTCCTTGTACATGATCGCGCCCTCGGCTACTAGTGCGCCTGCTGTGCCATTGCGTATGATGTTGTTGATGCGATTGTTCTGAAAAGCCCAGCCCCCAAATGCCTTCATGTCGTCTTGAGGTTCGAGCTCCACTTGGAATATGCCATGCCAAAAGGAGCCAAACGAGAAGTAGATGGGACTTCCTAGTGATTCTTGATAAACAAAGGGGTCAATGAGGTTGTATTCATCAGAAAGAGGGAGGCCTATGCTGCCGTGGTCTTGCCAGCTACCTGGTGAGAGTGTAGCTGATGTGGCGACACCAATAGATGAGTTTTGAAGCCCGATCTCGGAAACCGAGTAGTGGCAGTAGTATGTGCTGCCTCGTTTGGTAATTGATGGAGCCTGGACGTCATTGTGAGAGAAGCCCCTGAATATACAACGTTTGCCCAATATCAATCAACCAGACTCACCCAAATGTCCTGTCCATCGCTCACCGATATATTAGTGCCGTTATGCAATAGAGACCCCTGATAGCGCCAAGGTCCCCCTAGTGAGGGTGCTGTAGCGATGGCAATGTTGCCGCTAGTTGAGAAACGCCAGTATGTTCCATCTTCGTACCAGATACTAGGATCATGAATCCATGAACAGTTTCCACGACATGGCTCAGGATTGGGATAGAGACCGTCCAGTAATGGAGAGTCAGCCTGTGCACTTGGAGGAGGTCGTCCTTCTGGCCTGGCGTAAGGCGTTGGCTGTGTCTGTGGCGTTGAGAGCGGACTTGCAACTGCGTTCTTGATAACAATGAATGGCACAAAGCTAGCGCTAGTGATGAACAAAGCGCTGAGCAAAGCAGTGGAATATCTTGCAAGATTCGAGTCCCAAATCATAGTCCCAGAGTCTTCAGCGACTCGGAAACTGCAGGAAGGTCATCCTTACTTTATATAAGAGCAATGAGAGGAACACGTCAGTGATCATGCGTGCATTGTTGGCCTTGAGCTTTCCTTCGTTTGCGACTACACCTGACCGCGGACGCTGAGGCTTGGAATCGGACTTCACCATGTAAACAGCGGTGAATACTGTTGTGAAACGTTTGTTTCTAGGGAATGAAGTTGACTGTAAACCTTGTGCGATGACCAAGTAGATCGGTTGGGCATAGTCTTGTGCAAACCTCCAGGCTAACCTGTGCATGTTCCAAGACTGCCCAAGCCGAAAACCTCCAAACCCATAAGCTAAACACCATCCCTAGATTGTGGAAAATTCAAAATATCATTGGTAGCCTCCCAGAACTACTCTTATACGCCATCCATGGAGGTGATGGACGCACATCGAGCGGAACTTGCAATAACAACCAATGTTGGTCGAGCGCATGGAAAAGTCGTACAATATTGTCGGTATCATGCTTGCTTTGAACAAATAGACGATCTGTTCCAAGAGCTCTGGCTCTGCATAGTCATGTGCGCGTTCAAACTTTTGAAGTGCCCTCACTTCAACGATTGCGCCATGCAATTGGCGCCTCGAACACTCGAACTGGCCTGGTGATGTCAGTGATCGCTTTTGAAACTTATCCTTGGACCAGCTGCATGAAAATTGCCACGTGCGAAGTATCTGGTGGTCTGGAATTACCATGAAGCTTTCCGTGAGACGTCGCACAAATCGATACGAATAAACGCTGGTACTGCATCCGGCTGATCAAGAAGCGAAGTAACACGCTCTGTTGGCTCCGATCTGCGATCATAGGCTAACGTTAGCTCCACAGTACTAGCAATAGCACTGTTGTTCGTCAATGATTTGTTTTGTTTGCACGTCGATGACCCTCATGACCGGGCCCAACGTGGCGACAGCCACCAGGTTGTACATGTGCGACTGACCATGAGCTGCTCTACAGTCAAAGTTCTACTATTGGGTCTCATATCACCAAAAAGGAAAGCCTGTGGTCTGGAGGCTTGGTATGGTACCTTACCACCTCTCCAAGACATGAGACTGGCTCTATATGTTGTAACATCAGTGTTGAGCTGAGGCTGAGGCTGAGGCTGTAGTAAGACTAGGGGACGTAGGGCAGCTTGATGGACAAAAAACTATCATTTAGCAAGCGTAACACGGTCGATCTCCATATCGAGATATCGTGCTTTCCCTCGTCAATTCATGTTCGGAAATCAGCTTGGCGCCTTGTAACCATCGACGTCAGTGCTGTTGCTCCACTTGTCAAACTTCTTGATACTTTTACTGTATGTCTCCACCTTCTTGCTGATCATGCTGTACGCATCAGTGCCAACAACGCAGCGCATGGGCGGATCATCCATAACTGCTAGATCATAAAAGACCTTGGCAGCTTTTGCTGGGTCTGCAAAGATTTGTGAGCTCATAATCAAGTCCGAACGCGCTTGACAAACTGACCTCCTGGCTGGTTACCATGGCGTCCCTGGGCCAGCTTCTTCGGGTCGACATGGGCGTAGGCTGGGTGAGAGATTTCACCAAAGTCCATGCTGCGGCCAGACCAGTCGGTTCGGAAACCACTGCAGAGGGGAAGACACCAAGTCAGCTCAAGTTCTACAAGCATCCGGTGCACCAGAGACTTACCCGGGCTCTATGCATGTAAACTTGATGCCCCACTCGGGCTTCACTTCCTTGGAGATGGCCTCGGTAAAGCCCTCGACCGCCCATTTACTAGAACAGTAGATGGAGAAATTGGGAACACCTATTACATATCAATCATAGCCCAAGCTGTTGGGGCAGCAATGCACTCACCAATCTGGCCGCCGATAGAGGTGACCTGTTGGATGACGCCCCCTGTCTTCAAGTCGCGCATCGTTTCCATTGCTTTTCTCGTCACATCGATCAGGCCGAAGAAGTTGATCTCCATCTGCTGCCGGATCTGCTTCTCCGACAATGTTTCAAATGGACCATTCAGCCCATATCCAGCATTGTTGACAACCACATCGACGCGCTTGAATTTGCTGATGGCAGCCTCAAAAGCCTTGTCAATGGAGTCCTTCTTCGTCACATCGAGATCCACAAGCAGACTGTTGGAGTCATTGGCATTTGCAAAAGATAGTTTTGAGGAGTTGCGTGCAGTAGCGACAACATAATCTCCCTTTTGGAGAACAACCTTGACGAGCTCCTCACCGAAACCGGTCGAGCAGCCAGTGATGAGAAATACGCGTGGTGCCATGATGTGAACAACGGAGCAATTGGCTTGAGAGGTTCAATTGAGGGGTCAGACACAATATGAAGGGAATGCCGCACGGAAGATTACGTCAGTTTATGACGAGGGCAGCAACGGCGCTGGCGGGGCTAGCTCGCTGGTGTCTAGCCTCCTCATATGCACGGAAAGCTTCCAGTCAGATTGGATGCTGGTGGCCAACCTGCAGCCTTGCCCTCGGCTATCTTTGGGATCCATTACATCGTTTCCGGCAGAATGAAGGGCTCGTAGCGAGGCGAAGATAGTTTCGATGACTGCAATCCTTATGGCAAACTAAGAGATGGGATGAGAAGGAAGATAGTGTTGTTCAACTGGAGTGTATCGTCGCATAAGGACTTCGTGTCAGCCTATAAACGGTCTCTGAGCATGTGAGACGATGGAATGCTAGGCTGGAAGAGGAGAATTAATGGGACTGGACACGTGTGACGGAAACGGACTAGCGCCGACGCGATCGCGCGGGCCCTGGCTGAATCTGCCCCTCGTAACTTCACCGGGGTAACAGCGCAAACAACAGACGTCCAAGATACCCGCGACTGGATATACCCTCTGCCTCGCTTTGTGCGACAACTTCGTTTAATTGATTTTCTACCTCTCCCGTATGCTAGGCCGGTCTAATCTCTGAGATACTACAAACAACATGACCGAGGTGATCAGGGACGAAGAGGTGCGCCAGCGCGTGCGACTTGCGCAGGAATTTCTAGACCCAGGTATGCTGGACAGAGTTTCATTATAGGCTCAATGCTGACATGAGTACAGATGATGTATCCAGGCGAAGGTAAGACCCTGTCGCTCGCTCCCCGGACTTTGGGGCGCTGACCGCTCCAGCTATCGACCAGACATTCTGGTGATGCTCAACAGAGGACAGCGAAGACTTATCGTGAGTGGAGCAATGCCCATGGCGAACAATTTGTTGGCATGTTAACAGTACCTAGGTTAGCATAGACGAAATCCGCTCTCACAACCGCGACCTTGCCGACGGCCTCCTCAACCAGCCCTTTGAATTCACAGAAGCGTTTGACCGCGCCCTGAAAGACGTTGTTCGCACTTTCACAGATCGACCGAAATCGGAGACTAGCGAAGATGTTGTGTATTACTGCGCATACATTGGCAGCTTCGGCGAGTTCTCGTGCAATCCGCGTACGCTGAGCTCCAATCAGCTGAACCACATGGTCTCTCTTGAGGGCATTGTTACCAAGACCTCTCTCGTCCGTCCAAAGGTGGTGAAGAGTGTGCACTATAACGAAACAAAGCAAAAGTTCCACGCGAGAGAGTACAGAGACCAGACTATGACAACGGGCGCTGCAAGCACAAGCGTGTATCCTACCGACGATGGAGAGGGAAATCCCCTCATTACCGAGTACGGCTACTGCATATACCGCGACCACCAGACCATATCCATCCAAGAGATGCCAGAGCGTGCCCCTGCTGGACAGCTGCCGCGATCTGTCGATGTGATTCTGGACGACGACCTCGTAGACCGTGTCAAGCCCGGTGACCGCATCCAGCTGGTTGGCATCTATCGCTCCCTTGGTAACCGCAATGCAGGGGCAGGCAGTTCGACTTTCCGCACGCTCATCCTCGCAAACAACATTATTCTTTTGTCGTCCAAGTCAGGCGGAGGTATCGCCGAGGTCAACATCACCGACACCGACATTCGCAATATCAACAAGATTGCAAAGAACAGGCGAGTTTTCGAGCTGCTCTCACAATCGCTTGCTCCCTCTATATACGGGCACGACTACATCAAGAAAGCCATATTGCTCCTACTTTTGGGAGGGCAGGAGAAGAATCTGGACAATGGTACGCATCTGAGAGGAGACATCAACATTCTGATGGTTGGTGATCCTTCTACGGCCAAGTCACAGCTTCTTCGGTTTGTCTTGAACACGGCTCCCCTTGCTATTGCCACAACCGGTCGTGGCTCCTCAGGTGTTGGTCTCACAGCAGCAGTCACCTCTGACAAGGAAACGGGCGAACGACGGCTAGAGGCCGGTGCCATGGTCCTTGCAGATCGTGGTGTCGTCTGTATCGATGAATTTGACAAGATGTCCGATGTCGACCGAGTTGCCATTCACGAAGTCATGGAACAGCAGACTGTTACCATTGCCAAAGCCGGCATCCACACGTCGCTCAACGCTCGCTGCAGTGTGGTTGCTGCCGCCAACCCTATATTTGGACAGTATGATATTCACAAGGACCCGCACCGCAATATCGCCCTGCCAGACTCCCTTCTTTCGCGTTTTGATTTGTTGTTTGTCGTGACGGACGATATCGAGGATGCGCGAGACAGACAGGTGTCAGAGCACGTCCTTCGCATGCACCGATATCGCCAACCCGGTACAGAAGAGGGTGCGCCTGTTCGTGAGGAGGGCGCTCAGCTTCTCGGCGTTGGCCTTGAGACTGAGAACGATGCCAACCGTCCAACAGAAGTGTTCGAAAAGTTCAATCCCATGTTGCACTCTGGAGTAACCATCACTGTCGGACGGGGCGCTTCACGGAGGACCGAAGTACTCAGCATTCCGTTCATTAAGAAGTACATCCAGTACGCCAAGCGCGAAAAGCCAATCCTTACCAAGGGCGCTGCTGATCACATTGTGAGCGTCTACTCTGCTCTGCGCAACGACGAGCTCGATGCCGGCACCCGCCGTACTTCTCCCATTACTGCACGTACCCTCGAGACACTCATCCGTCTATCAACTGCACATGCGAAAGCGCGTCTCTCGAAACGGGTCGAGCGGAAGGACGCTGATGTCGCAGAGCAGATTCTGCGATTTGCTCTCTTCAAGGAAGTCGTCGAGGATGACCGCCGCAAACGAAGGCGCACAGCGCGTGATGCAGACGCCATGTCCACAGACGGAGAGTCGTCAGGTGATGATGACGAAGACGGTGATGAAGCAGAGGCTACACAGTCGCAACGCACCGGCGGGCGCTCAACTAGGAGCCAACGCACAGGCACAGCACGCACCCCTGCAGCTGAGGATGGTGAAGACGAAGAAGCAGAGGAAGAAGCGAACGAAGATCTTTACAGCGTCACACCGAACACGCGACGCACCACTACCCAGACACAATCCTCCCAAGCTGCCACCTCATCACAATTCAGCGTTGCTTCCTCGGTGCCTGCGTCTCAGCTTCTTGTTAGTCAGGACGAGTCTCAGCAAGAAGAGTCTCAAGAAGTACCGGAGATTACGCCTGCGCGCCTCCAGGTTTTCCAGACGGCTTTGGGTCAGCTTATTGATGGCCCGTTGTTCGCCAATGATGCTGCGGATGTAGAGCCCCTGGTTGCTGCAGTAAACGCGAGACTGGGCAGTGGCAACGGAAGGGAGCCATTCGGAAGAGGTGAAGCAGAGAAGGCGCTCGAGGCGCTTAGTGAGCGAAACAAGGTCATGTTTTCTGGTGGAATTGTATACAAGATTTAGGGTCGATAGAGATGATGGCAGGTGTTGGGGTGGGAATGACAATCGTATTTTGATTAGCGAGACACGTTCTCGAATACCTGATTTTTATCTGGTGTTTCCTTGCACAAGTTTTGGCCCTTTGGACCATATTGTGAACAGTATCTGCTCCCTCTTGTATGCCCTATTGGATCATTGCAGTCTTGGTCTTGGAGAATGCAAAAGAGAGATCCGAAGACTAATAGTAAGTGTCCTCGCTCAAGGAAGATGAATCGGCACCCGATGCATTCATTGCACAATCCACACCAGACGTTGTCATGAATTTTCAGCCAATATCTCATTAGGTCGTCGTATCGTAATTAATGCTGGCGTTGACATATCCAACAAGTCTCCTCATTTGCCTAGACAGCTGAATCCTGCTTGGCAAATTGCCTTGCAAGCGCCTCGATGCTGTCCACAATCCTCTTAAATTCATCCTTTTGCTCGCCAGCAACCTCGCCGCCAGCCATGGCCGCATCGTCATCCTGGTTGCCCCATTGGATCTCAAAGGTGTTGAAGTCGACCTTGGTGTCAAGGCCGTAAATGTCCTTGGAGGGATGCGAGGGGAAGCCTCGAAGCGCGGAGATCAGAGACATAAGTTCACGGACATCATCCCTGAGTAAGAGGAAGATTAGTTTCATGATGATTGGAGAGTCGGGTGCAGGCTTGTTTGTTTCACTTACTGAGGAACATCTCCCTTCTTCTCTGACGACTTGCTGTTGCCGTTGTAGTTGGACATGCGGATGCTGGCGGAGCGGTTAGGCTCGCCAATGACCTCGATCATGTGTGTTGGTGTGCCTACGACCATCTGTTAGCATTTGCTCATGTTTTTTTGTCTCTGGACATAGCCATCAGGAGAGACTCACCATCGAAAGGCTTGCTGAGGACAATCTGGAACTCGCCAGATGGTGGAGGTGCAACCATACGAGGCATCTTGAAGTGTGTGTGTGGAAGAAGATATTAAATGGGAAAGATCGGTTTAGCTATGAGACGCAAAATTGAAGTGGTTGTGTTGATGATATGTTCTTGCTTACTGGAGTAGCGAAGCTTTATTGCAGCTAAGGTTGTCGTGCACTGATGATGCGGTTGGCAGTAGCATGCCATCATAGTATGCAGGTACCCACACTAGGATTTGACGTTGATGTCATGATGAATCGCGTCTGCAGATATAGGCCGGATGGGTTTTTTATCCTCACTCCACTACAGTCCAAAGAACCCTGAGATCTCGATGCATAGTGAGATCGTGATGCATGGTATGTTCGAGCATGGCTGCGCAGATGGTCGAGGCGATCGAATTGGGCAACGCGTCGCTTAACGCGTGAGCACGGGGTGTGACGTCATCTCTCGCCATGACTACAGAATGTACTACATGGTCATCTCCAGCTCTATTCGGCAGCAAGATTACTGTTATGTGGTACGGAATAGTTCAAGAATGCAACCGAGTCCGAGGGAAATGACAACCCGTCCATACCCAATGGCTTCACGTAGGTACGAGGTTTCACAATTTTACCTTTTACCGAAACGGGATCAGGTACAAAACCGGGGATCACGATTCTAAAGCGTCTCGAGGGCCTTACGCCCCAGTATACATAGCTTCTATGTGAAAGCCATGAAACAGGTCCAGAGCAGGAAATGAAATAGTCTTAGCCTTTAGCGTTGGCTGTGTCGCAGCTTATGTACAGAATGACTTGGAAGATCACTTTCATATTGTCAAGATTTCTAACCTCTCTGCGGATGAATATAATCTTAGGTGTTTGTCTTTTTCCACAGACATAAGATGCCTTGCACTTGGATGAATTGAATAATTACAAACTATACCCAGTAATTTGAATATCATACTCGCTGCGTCTCAATACAGGTTTGCGATAAGGAGATATTCTACAGTTTAATCACGACAATGAAGTATAATACTCTCGGTGACTGGACGAATAGGTGTCAATGGCATCGTCTGTCTTGCGAGTAGCTCATTCATACATAAAATATAAGCGGAATGTCAACCGTGCTCTTTTAAGAACTAATTAGCGAGTTAAAGAATGACGACTAACGTATGATGAGAGAGTAAATTTGTATCTAAATATGTACATCAATATGTGATATGTATCAGAACTATAGGATCCAGATGATGGTAGTTGTCAACCGTATAACATAAGTTGCGAATGAATCAATTCACTAGTGGTGTATCGAGAGCGGTTACACAACCTTAGCGCTGTCGCGCCGCAACCCCGCAACTAACAACATAAGGCTGAGACAGCCTTCCTCACAACATCTCTTCATTAAATTTCAATGAAACTTCTGCAAAATGAAAATCCAGGCAGCTTTGTTGGCGTTGCTGGCGGTTGCCGTAGGAAAAGACATTATTCAAGGTATTCCTCGCTTTGGACAGCTCTAGTCTAGCTGGTATTAAGGCTACAGCAGGAGACATACGTCCGGATGAGAATACAGCTAACAACACGGATCCATCATTGGCACTACGAGGCTCTCCCCCCGACTGGGTATACCCCGAGACACTGCTACCCATGCCTCAGTGTATTGCCCAACAAGATCCGTCGACCTGGTTGAGTGCCATGACAAAATGCACAAAAAAGCAATGCATGCGGCACTTTGGAGTCATCTGTACCCGTCATCAGTGGCGGACCCAACTCAGCTGTCTCAATGCAGAGTTTTCCCCTCAAATCGTCCAAGAGTACATCGCATATTGCAGTCGTTCGGTACTGGCCAAAGCACAGCTTTACCAGTGGATTCGTGCAGTGACGGATCGGACATGGCTGGTTGAGGTTGGCGATACCAACGGACTACATTGGCTCTCTCCAGCCTCACTATCGAAAGGATATGCGAGTGTGGATGTCATAAACAAGGCGCCGGCGTGTCTTACAGAATCAACTTCTCCCTTGTCGATGGAGTCGTTCGGGCACATCCTGACTTCGTGTAGTTTTGAGGCCTACTCTCGACACACAGGAAATGCCGCTCGCCCGTGGGAATATCGTGAATCACTGCATTCCATGGTCGCACTAGACACCGAGATTGTCGGGTACGACCTAGTTCATCATAGCATCCCATACGGAGATTACTTTGACAAACAGTGTTTCTGCAGGACATTCGATGCAAGCCTTGCGACAGCAGACTGTGTTGGACCCGGTCTATCTTCAACAATGGAGCGGCTATGGATAAGTGCCACCTGTGGAACCGATGCTCTTCCCAGCAACTGGACCCGGGGGCTGAAAACCACTGCTTACGACTATATTCCTACGAAGTCGTGGAGCTGGCCTCGATGCTTCAGCTCAATGCCACTGAGCGTGGTAGAGCTGCATGGCGAATGCACGACCAACGCCTGCGAAATCGATCCTGACGGCTACTGTAGAGTCACAGAAGCAGTGGACAGGGCATGTTTCTGTAGCAAAATCGACTACGACTCATGCAGCGGGCCCTGCCATATGTTCGAAACCCGGATGGATTACGTGCGCTGGCTCCATGATTTATGCGGAGCTGAGGAATGGTGGCACGGATTACCAGAGCACTGGCGTCGATTAGCTAGCATCACTCCCCTCGATGTGATTCCATGGACGTGGTACATGAGCTCGTCTGGCCATTCAAGTCTATCTCTTGGAGACAAAGGTCGAGAAGGGTTAGAGTTCGAGCCATCATGCGCTTCCAACGAATGGAAGAAGATGAGTCTGATCTTTGTGAACCTGGCCGCGCTCTTCACAGCAATCATCGGACCAAGGTCAGGCGCCGGTTCGACAGCACCGAGGCCGCTGAACCGTGTTCTCTGGTTTCCCAAAGGCATTGCCATCGCCGCTCTCTGTTTCCTGGCCAATCTTGTCAATGCATGGCTAATCCAATCAACACTGGGCTACGAAGACGTATCGATAATCGACCTCGCACTTCTCTGGTGCTCGATGCCGCGATTCACTTGGCTCACTGTTCCCTTGATTCTCACAAACCCCTACAATCGATCGACTTTCTGCACCGTAGCCGCGAGCGTAGTATCAGAATTCCTGCTCCAAGCTCTTTCCGCCTCATCAGTTGTAACGACTGTTGCTTACGGCCACAAGCACAACTTCTACAACCAGTCTATGGAGAGACTAGCCAGCATACCATCCGCAAGATACATGTATGCCGGCGCCCTGTTGTGGGTATTTGTCGTCTTTGTTTCTTCTATTCTTCTGCTACAAGTACTCTGGGATGCAAGTCCATCATTCTCCGCTGACGAAACCTCCACCCCCCGTCCTATCAACCCTAGAGATATGCATCTCGCAGCGCAGATCAAGGAGCCATTTCTCGAGCAATGGACATGGCTGGAAGAGAAGATTGCAGGGTACTGGATCGACAAAGACTGGGATTTGGAAACGTCAC
Organism: Curvularia hawaiiensis; assembly: GCA_026262405.1. Classification (NCBI taxonomy): domain Eukaryota; kingdom Fungi; phylum Ascomycota; class Dothideomycetes; order Pleosporales; family Pleosporaceae; genus Curvularia; species Curvularia hawaiiensis. Next base: position 87,607 of record JAODYC010000031.1, read on the forward strand.
CGTTGATGCGTGATGGTCACACGTACCCAGTATACGGCGCGCTACCTGTTAAGAGCGGGAACAATCGCAAGACGAAACGCCGAATGGTAAGACTGACGTTAATTGCAATTGTTAGCATGTTCTTCCTCTGGGTTGCCCAGTGGATGTTCTGGCTTGGCTTCATTGGCCTCGCGGCAGACGAGTAAGTAGTTGGGAATTATTATTTTTTCCTGTCTTCTCCTCCGGTCTTTAGGGGCGCACATGCTGGAGCTCCATTTTGACTGACGGATTTCAGGTACTGCACTCCAATGCTTGGACTCCTGACCGTTACGTGGACAATTTCTGCCGTAGCTGCGGTTGTCAGTGCGGCAAATCCGTGAAGTTTATATTGGTTTGGGACAATGGAAAATAATCTTGCTGTTACAAGAAATCACTGGGGCAAATGCGTTTTTGGACTATACATTTATCACAAGTGCGCTACTGAGTATCATTTATATAATCCGAAAAGAGATGCAACAATCTTGCATCATCCATTTTGTCCATCTCCTACGCATCCTTTGGCCCAAGGTCAAATAGCAAAAACTCTGCTGGCTTGTCGCCCACACTCTCAATCTCAACCTTGCCGGGCCCGGTTACGCCGTCAATGTACGCACCATCACCCTCGCCCAGTACAGTCTCTCCTATCTTGATCTGTGCTCCACCTTGCTTTGGCTGCGACCGGCCGCCCATGACAACGTGAGCAAACAACTTCCTTGGTCCCTCGGCGACCAAGTCGTGCACGACCTTCTTTCCTGGCGACAAAATGGACGCGTCCATGCTGAGATCCGCTTGCAGGCCAATGGCGTTCTTGCTGTCACCTAGTCTGTCGGTGTACTCCATGATGCGGACGAGCTTGTCGGTTTTTTCCTCGTCGGTAAACTTTTTGGTTTCATAGTGGGGCTTCAGACCCCTCTTGTTGGGCTTGGCCCAGATCTGGAGGAAATGGACTTCCGAGTCGGAGTTGCGGTTATACTCAGAGTGGCGAATACCTGTACCGGCGCTGGTGAATTGGACCTCGCCGCGCTTGAGGTTCTCGAGGTTGCCCATGCTGTCCTTGTGCTCGAGGACACCGTTGACAATGTAGCTAAAGATGAGGAACTCGGCGTGGCTGTGGGTGCCTGTATGCTGGTATTAGCGATGAAGGTTAATTGTAGAATTTGAACAGGATACATACCAAATCCAGTACCAGCCTCAACTCGGTCTTCGTTGATTACTCTCAGGGGCCCCCAGCTCTCGTGTTGCGGATCATAGTAGGAAGCAAAAGAAAAAGTGTGGTATGTGTACAGCCAGCCATGATCGGCGTGTCCACGTTGTGACCAAGGGCGCTTGGTGATCTTCATGGAAGCTGGTGCGGAAGTCGACATTGCGCGAGTGGCCGGTTTTGCAATGACAGAGGAAAAGGTATTACGGAACACGCTTGAGAAAGCCAGGATGATTGCTAATAGTCCCAAAAGTACTGTGAGGGTCTTTGTAGTGTTCGAGTACAAGGTATCAGGTATTGAAGAACGAGGTTCAGTTTGTGTTGTTTTGTCTGTCATCACGAAAAGGGATTTTGGTTTATGGGACGTCTCTGGCAGTCTTTATATTCGGTAGCAGCGGCGCGTTGGGTTGGTGCATCATCTCGAAGCTACGGCTATGTTCGCGCATGGCATTTGCAATGAGTGACTAAGGCGGCGTAATGCTAAGGCTAGCAGAGTCGGTGATGTGGAGACGGAAGAGGCTGGCTTGGCTGATTAGTGATGGATGACGAGACGGGCACCGCGTCTTGATCAGCGGCACATCATTGGCTGTTTGCCGAAAAGCGCAGAACGCCCCGGCGGTCATGCCAATCGAGAGACTTCGCATGCCAACTATCTTCAGCCGATTTGAGTAAGTCTTGCAGGGCGCAAAAGAGAACCTGTAAAAGAGGGATTGGATTGATTCTTCGCCCGTGGCGCCGCGGGACTACAACCAAGTACACGTACAGATACCGCCTTGTCACGTGCCGACGACGACCACCATGGCGCTGAAGAACTTCAACCCGGATACGTTCTTGGACGAATGGTCGGAGGAGAAGTATTCGCCGTTGTACAGCCAGAAACCGCTGGCACAGTGCTTGGGAGAGGCGTTCGACATTCCACCCACAGACACCTATGTCTACCGGGCCCAAGCAGAGACTACACTGCATGTCACGCAACGAGCCATTGATGCAAAAAGGCAACATGACCTGCACGCATGGTATCATGATGATAACGGCAAGCCTGTATGTACCACCTGTGCTGTTTGTACGAAAAACAATATCGTCCACTACACATGAATCTATCCCATCTCCTAACAAACCAGCCAGACCGACCCACCACACCCCTCGCTCGACGAGATAAAAGCATACATAGACCTCTTCAGCGCGTCAGCCAACCTTCCCAAAGCACTCAACAGCTTCCTCAAGAGCGCAAAAGCAAATACCCTGCGTCAGGGCATAGCTACGCACCTGGCTGCTCGCTTTCACAACACCACAGCGCCCAATCTGGGTCTCTTGCCAAGTAAAAAAGACCGGCAGCATACGAACCCGTACCTGGACCTATGGAAGTACTCATGTGAAGAACTAGAATGGGCGGGGCCACTACCATCCACCACACGCACAAGGATAAGCCACCATATCTTGCCACTCTTCTACCATCACTTTGGCTGCGTCGTTCCCTCATACGCGGCGCTCCATGTCGTAGCCAAACTGGCGCAGCCCGCACGACCGAGCAAAGAAGACGTGCTGCCTATTCTTGACGTTGGGTCCGGAAACGGGTATTGGACGTACATGCTGCGGCACTTTCCGCTTGCTCACATTGGAGCCACCAAGCCGCTGGATGTAAGAGCCATTGACAGCCAGGTCAGCGAGTACCGTGTCTCTTGGATACAGGATACAATCCACATGGACGGCAAGCAGTATCTGAGGCAGAACAATGGCGGAAAGGGCTGCGTGTTGCTGCTCGTATACCCCCAGGCTACGGGAGACTTTACCGCTCCCATACTCAAGGCCTTTGAGGGCGACACGATTGTGGTTGCCGGAACACAGAACAGAAATGGGTTCACAGCGTTCAGGGATATGATTGTCGACGAGTGGGTGGAGAAGAACTTGCGTCACTTTGAACTCACGCTGAGAATGCCGCTGCCAAGCTTTGCGGGTAAGGACGAGGCGTTGTTTGTGTTCCAGAGGAAGAAACCTGGTCAGGACGGATGAGACATGCATCACAGCATACAGGTGCAGAGAGTTGGGCTTCATGAAGTACATGAAAGGTGCCCAAGCGAACATAATAGTCATGCAACATGAATCGTTATTGATGACTTTCGCTTTTTTGTTTCTTTACTTTTCTGTTCTCCTTCCACAACCTCAAATGCGTGTGGAAGCGGTGCATTTACCACTTGGCCTCTTTCCTGGCCAGGAACTCGTTGAGGATAGCAACATCCTTTTCCAGCGCAGTCAGCCACTTGTCCAGCTCGGCCTGGACCTTTGCGTTGTCGTCACCCAGCTTCTTGTAAAAGTCGGCCCGGTAGGGGGTCGCGCTCATGGCAGCGCTGAAGAGCGGCTTGACGACAAACGAGTGGTGGGGCTTGAGTGTCTTTCCATAAGCCTCACGGAAAGACTGGGCAAGCTCCTCCGAGGGGTTGGAGATGTTGTGGCGGAGGGCTTGGGCAGTGAAGTCAAGGCCACTGAGCGTTGTCAGTACACATACGATGGGACTGGCGGTTCACACAACGACGGATGCATACCGGTTCAGCCATACAAGGCCTTCAGTGGCAACGTGCTTCTTCTCCTTGAGCTCGTTGAGAACGAGATCCTGGAGGGTTTCTGAGAGAGTAGGCGCAGCAAGCTGCCTGTCACGGATTTTCTATGTCGTGTCAGCAGAGGACTGGGGGTTGTGATCCTTAGACACTCCGAACACACCTTGATGTTGCCGGTCATGTCGCTCTTGACGGGCTTGAAGGCGGCGCCGCCCAGGACATCGAACAGGGTGGTAAGGCTCTCAGCGGCCTCGAGGAACTCGGTGGTGCTGATGGCCTTGTCCTTGGACTCGTCGACAGGGACATCGACGAAGCTCTTGGAGAGGGTGTCGAAGAAGGTTCCGCCTGGGGGGATTGCAGCCGCCATTGTGAGATGTGTATGTGTATGTATGGTATAGACGATGCAATGCAGGGACGAGTGGAAAGGAAAAAGCAACCTGGAGCTTCACAGTCCAGAACAGACGGAGCTTTTGTTATCGGCCAGGTGGTCGGTCTGGCGTGGGCGGTGAGCTCTGGTGCAATGCAACACGCGTGGCGGGGTGGGGCCATGTCGAGCTAGCGCGGGGAAGACGCAACGCACAGGGTCTCGCCGCTGAGGGGCAAAGGCGATGAGACGGGACGAATACATGTATTCGCGCATGCAGCAATGGCTGTTCTGGGGATAGACAAAGACGTCTCTGCAGTGCGACCGTGCTCTCGTGTCCGTGAACAATACGTGTATGAGCAGTCCTGCCTCGCAGACCTCTCCCCTCACTCCATGCAACGAACACAATATGCTTTGGCTGCAGTCATCATCCGTTGTATCGCCTGCATGTCCTGGCCACGGTATTGGCATGGAGTCGCATGGGCCGGCCTCTGGGTGCTCAACGTGCTGACCTGTACCATGAGGAGCTTCGAGTTCCACTTTACAACCTTTGGCCGGGGTACCGTATCCAGCGTCTGCTTCAACAGGGCGAGTAGATGCGCTCTGACAACCGCGAACAGCTCAAGTATTACTGCGCCATCTGTTTTGGATTTGGCTCGGTCCTCTATTTCTGCCAATGTTCACACCCTACATAGCTCAGCGTGTGAAGATGCGGCCTGGTGGGTTTCGCCGCGCTCTGCCTCTCTAATCTTCAACGATAAGCCTGCCAACTTTAGCTGCTTCGTCGTCCACTGGGATAGCAAAGGACTAATATCGGGTAGCTGTAAAGCAAAGAAGCGAAAAGGACGATATATGGATCCGTCCTAGAACCCATGTCCCTTATGAGAACGTTCCCAATGTCCAAACTCCCTCAGACACTCATTGCCCACAATCCACTGTCGTTTACTCCAGGAACACGGCAGGAATCTCGCTCCGTCCCTCGACGACTCGACTCCTCATGCCGTTCTCCCTCCTCTTTCTCTCGTCCCCGACATCCATCAGGCTGAACCAGCCCCTCCACACTTTCACTGCTTTGCCCTGAATGAGTCCCTTGCTGATGGGCCCAAAATCGTTGCTATCCAGGCTCTTGCGCCAATTGTCGCCCTCGATCCACACATGCCCATACGGCACCACCACCTTGCCAAGTTCCTGCTGCCGCACCACCGAATCAGCGTCGTCGTCTGCGAAGCCGTCTGGAAAGCCTTGCATTCGAGAGGTACGCAACGCCGCGTCGAGAGCGTAACCGCGCGTCGGGTAGACCGTATCGCCCTCAATGGCTACCACGCGCTTGATACCCATCTCGGACGGTTTATGTGGTTTCCAGAACGTCACCACATCGCCGCGCTGAATTCCCTCCCCGCTACCCTGCTCCCCCTTTCGCCCTTTGCTACGCTCAAGATACGGCCTCACAATCACATAGTCTTCCCGGCCCGTCTCGTGCGCGTCCGGACTCAAAGTAGGTGCCATGGACGAGCCGCGTACATGTTGCAGCTCAACGTAATGGTCACGCAGAAACAACATGACGCATATGGCTACCAAGCCATTGGTGCCCCATTTCATGTAGCGGCTGCTTGAGCCCGAGCGACTCTGTTTAGGCCATTCCGACGCTGACAATGGCGGTGGTGGGGGGGATTGGGTCGGTGCTGAGGCTACGGCAGGCTTCGCATGCGGCGGGACTCGGGCAGCAGATTTCGCCGTCAAGCCTGGCGGCGAAGGCTTGACGTACACTTTTGGTGCAGCTGGCGGTTTTACGGGCAGGCGAAACGGAGGTTTGGGCGGCATTGGAGGAAATGGTCAGTCGGCAGACAAGCGCATGGTTCCCCAAGCCAAGGCGCGTCGTCTTCGGCTATTCTTGCTCGCGCTGCACAGTGATTATGCAGGGCACATCAGTCCCCAGGCTCAAATTGTTCCACAGCGCAGGACGCGGAAAAAGCAAGCAGTGAACAGGAAAATTTCTTGTCAAAAGTACGAATTTCAAGAGGTATCGGCGTGTATCTAGCTAAATGACAGCTATATGGTACAGGGACTAGTACATATCCAGATATGCAATGGCTACCCTTCGGTCGTGTCCATGCTCATCAAATCCATGATAACCTAAGAATCTACTTAAGCGCCTTGATGACGGCGTCGGCGTACTCGTAGGTCTTAGCCTTGCCGCCCAGGTCGCCAGTGATGGTCTGTAGTGAAAGTCAGCAAACTAGCCTATTGCAAAGAGCACGCAAAAATCCAAAACTTACCTTGCCCTCAGAGAGAACCTTGAAGATGGCCTGCTCAATGTTGGCGGCCTCGCTGTTGAGGCCCATGTGTCGCAGCATCATGATGGAACTGAGAAGAAGCGCGGTGGGGTTGGCGAGCTGCTTGCCGGCAATGTCGGGCGCAGATCCGTGGACGGCCTCGAAGATGGAGCAGTTGTCGCCAATGTTTCCGGAGGGGGTCAGACCGAGACCACCAATGAGACCGGCGCACATGTCGGAGAGAATGTCTCCGTACAGGTTGGGCATGACGAGCACCTTGTCGTTGTAGGGGACGGGGTCGGTGACCATCTTCAAGCACGTGTTGTCGAGGAGCTCGGCGTCAAACTCAATGTCGGGGAAGTCCTTGGCAATCTCGCGGGCGGTGCTGAGGAAGAGACCGTCCGACATCTTCATGATGGTGGCCTTGTGGACGGCGCGGACCTTCTTCCGGCCAATGTCGCGGGCGTGCTGGAAGGCGTATCGCAGGACGCGCTCAGAGGCCTCGCGGGTGATGAGCTTGATGCTCTGCACGACGCCATCGACGACAATGTGCTCAATGCCAGAGTACTCGCCCTCGGTGTTCTCGCGGATCAGGACGGTGTCGACGTCGTCGTAGGGCGTCTTGTAGCCGGCAATGGACCTGCAAGGACGGACGTTGGCAAAGAGGTTGAAGGTGCGGCGAAGGGTAAGGTTGAGCGAGACGTGGCCCTTGCCAATGGGTGTGGCAAGCGGGCCCTTGAGGGCGACGAGGTTCTTCTTGACGCTGGCAATGGACTCGTCGGGAATGACCGTCTTGCCCTCCTCGTTGAGGCGCGGGGTGACGTCGACCGACTCCCACTTGATGGGGACGTTGGCAGCCGAGTAGATGTCCTTGACCGACTGCGCAATTTCAGGGCCGATACCGTCGCCCTCAATCAGAGTGACGCTGTACTTGCCGTCGCTGCCCTTTGTTCCGTGGAACTTGGCGACCTCGGAGGCGTATGTTCGAGCCGAGACCTGGGCCATGTATCAGCCTTTTTTTCTTTGGATTGCTTCTCTTTTTCTGCGTTTCTCTCTCTCCTCGTCTCCCCCATCTCTCTCTGTCTCATCATTGTCGCTTTCTCTCTCAAAACATGATATCCGCAAACAGGTGGGACAGGGTTGGTCCCGCTAGAAGCTCACCTGGGACAGCGCAGGCGCCCATCGTGAGCGGTTGGCCTGGCGCAGGCATTGCCGGGCGGGCGAGGCGAAGGAGCGGGCAGCCAGCATGATTCGGGTGTGCAGAGGTTGGTGGTGGAACCCAATTGCAGCTTCAAGTCGAGGGAGGTGGGTGGTCGGCGGCGGAGAAGTTGCGCAAAGCTCGGATACAGAAAAAGAAAGCTCCACCGGCCGCGGGCGTCTTGGGCTTGGTGCGTCAAACCGGTACCTTCCGCGTTCGTCATGGCATCCCGCGCTAGCCACCCGAGGTTCACCTCTCTTTCTCTCTTGCTCACTCTCTCCGTCCAGGCCACTGCTGGCCCAACACATATGTGTATCGTCCTCTTCTGGCAACATGCACATCCTGCCTACACGTTTCGCCCTCTGCAAACTGCTCATACCGCGGTAAAATCGACGTCTCGCTACTGCTGCTGCTGCTG
>JAODYC010000031.1:97645-114150 GCA_026262405.1 Curvularia hawaiiensis
GTCTTCCTCGTCTTCCTCGTCTTCTTCACTACTCCCCAATCGAGTGCCCGGCGCAGCGAATTCACTCAAACCTTTGCTGAACAGATTCTTGCTGGGCGTCAGGTTCAGTTGCTTACCAGATGTGGAAGACTTGGGCATGTGTATTATCGACCGTCTAATAGTGCCAATTGTGGACACGGTTGTAGTGTTACCAACAGTAATAGTTGCTTGCTGAGTTGGGGTACGCATGGGACGCATACGGTCAAAAGCATTTTGAATGGTGCTCTGCGAAGACTTTTGAGGCGTTTGCTTGATGGCCGGAACTGGTTGTTCTACACCTTTGCCTTGCTCTTCAGGCTCAGCAGATGCCGGCGAATCTTCTGGTCGTGCTAGGTGAGGACTTTGAGACGCAGCATGTGTGTTGAAATCCTGAATGACAGTAGAATATTGCGGGCGCTTGACGACATCATTGCTGGCGCCTTCCTCTGGTTCAAACAACGGCGACTGGGATCTTGAACGGGGCGGCTCGGCCACATCATGTTCGTTGTCATGGCCAGAAATGTCCGTTGTACGACTGTGACCGACTACCTCACCAGAGTCTTGTGCTAAACTTTTGTTTGGCTTTGCGGTCCGGTCGTTGTCCGAGTTGTTAGAAGCACGTTCATCATCTTCCTGTGCCGGTGTTGTGTTTTCACGCGGCTGAATCGTCACAGGCCTGGAGGCAGATGCGGTTGTCTTGTTTCCCAGCAGCCGAGACCGAGGCACACTTTGCTCGTGCCCTTCGAATAACTCCATCAATGATTCCTTGATGCTCTCCAAGAGCACTGTCTGATCATGAAGCATAATCGTGCGCTTGTCTGGGCTTACGTTTACGTCGTAGGCATTTGTGTCAAGCTTCATGTCAGCAAAGACGAATGGAGACTGGGTCATATTGTAGGATTTGTAGACTTCGTTGAAAGCCTTGGCAACTTGGGGCAAGTTGCAGGGCCGTGAATTTACAAAAAACATTTGTCTGTCCGGCGTTTGACGGCCCTCACCTAGCACTGGGCGGGAGATGTGGCCCACGATCTTGACTGCATGTGATGCTGCATCATTTCGTGTGGCACCCGGCCGACTGGAAGGATCCATGGTAAATTCGAGATTGAGGGGTATGAGGGCGGCAACCGTCTTTGCACCATACACGTTGGAAATATTGTCCCGCGTGCTTGAATTTGCATTGGTAGCAAAGGCCACAGTCTTCTTTCTTTGGACACATTAGTATAGACAGACACACTGGTGTTGCCCACTCACCCCTTCGGTATGTGGTTGCTGACGGAGAACTTGACACCGACGCTGATGCAAGCATACGCATTGAGCAGCTGCAGGACTTTGTTGTACTCGCGCTTGATGTTCTTCTCAAGCTCTTTTCGCCGGACAGGCAGGTTATGAAACAGTGTCTCGACAACGACAGTGGTGCCTGGCTTGGCGGCCACGACTGATGTTCCCTTGAGCTTGCCGGACAGCTCGAAGTCGAGGCGGGTGCCCTTGGCCCCATCCGAGACGCGGCTTGTGATGATATGAAATTTGGCGAGGGCACATAGGGACGACAAGGCCTCGCCGCGGAAGCCGAATGTCTGCAGCGAGGCGAGGTCGTCGTAGGTAGCAAGCTTGGAAGTGTAGTGCTTGAGCGCAATGGTCTGGTAGTCGTCGGGCGAGATGCCGGAGCCGTTATCCTGGACCTCTATGGAATCGAGACCGTAGTTTTTGAAGCGCACCTCTGTGCAAAGCATCAGCTGTCTGCGGTTCCCGTGACGGGTAGTGGCGACGACATACCAATGGCTGTGGCGCCAGCATCGATGCTGTTCTCGACCAGCTCCTTGCAGACGGACTGCAGGTCAACAATGACCTGGCCCGACTGGATCTGGTGCACAGAGCGGCCGTCGATGGCCTTGATGGTGGCCATGTCATGTCATGTCGTGGTATGTCAACCCAGTGCCCAAGTGGAGCGCTGGTCGGCTTGCCGTAGGCACGCGACGCGTTGCGGGCAGGCTATTCCCAATCGAGAATAAGTATGCACACGGAGTCACGTCTTTTTCCCTTGCGGCTCGCCTATGCGTCTTCAGACGAATACCGTGTGTACACTTGCTATCAGCATGTCGACAATGGACGCTACACATGATCTTGAACAATTGCACGAGCCTTTGCGCTACCTTAGCACACATGCCCAAAAAAAGCGCGAAGAGTGAGTCTGCCCGACCGCAGCTACTCTTCCCAGATAGACTACCACGAGTCATTTCCGGAACATGATGGTTGCAGTCCAGCTGTGTATCCTATATACCTGGCTGACACGTGTATAGAGTTGAAAAGTTGCGACGTCAACTCGCCGAAGCTGAAACAGAACTTCAACGCTTCGACACTGACTATAAAAAAACCCTCGCCTACTATGCACGGACAGACTGCCTCCAGCTGACCACCATGATGTATAAAAGGCTCCCTAAAGAGCTGCGTGAGATGGTCTATGAATACCTATGCGTGGACCCTGATCGTCCCATCCCGGTTGGTCCCTACTATCACTTCCGCCCATACGACCGGGCATACGTCTATCCCCCACCCTCTAGTCCTGACGCACGCTCTAATCGTGCTGCACACCCTGATCCTGATGCACACGTTGATCCCTCCTTGGATTGGCTGATCGATGATGATCAAAGTGGCAATCCTACGGAAGACACAACGGAACCAGAGAGCACATTAACCGGCTGGGACCAGACACTGCAAGTAGACCCTGAGCTCGTCAAGCGCATCTCCAGCTTGCACATTCAGCAAGACATTGACCACATGGAGTTGGATAACAACCACACCATCCTTCCAGATGGCAGGGTCAAGGAAGAACACACTCACAAGCCCCCTAGCGACATGGTGCTTCCAAGCACTCATTTCCTGGATCCCAGATACGTTGGCCCAGAAGTCTCGTGCGAGATGCAGAAGATGTATTACGCGCGCAATACCTTTTCAGTCTGCGCTGTCGAAAAAGCCCTCAGCCATTTCCTGGGTCGCCACACAGGCTACAGCATGCTAAAATGGGTAGATGGTCTTACTCCACGTCATCCCCCGGACCTGGCGCCGTTGCCGCCATTGCTTGCAGCAGAACACATCCGGAGACTGCAGGTTCGTGTCAAGGTTTGTTGGATAACTCGATGAGATGCTTTCTTCCAATCTGATGATCGGCTAGGTTGAGCATTTTCTCCTGGACAAACCGGAGAAAGAGTACCCCTTGGACAGGTATTCCTATGAACAACGCTTCTTGCTCCGGACCTGCAATTATCTCAAGGGGCTCACCTACTACTTGGACCGTCGCCCTAAAGGTGAAATCGAGATTGAGTTTGTCGTCATGAGTCAACTGCCAGATCCTACTGAGATAGTACCCCGCCTCTATTATGAAGAAGCACAAGTGGAGCGTGACCGCTACTATATCAATTTTCTGCAATGCATTAGAGATATGGTCTACAAGGCCAAGTATGACTATGAGGGCGTTTCCGTCAAGGTCACGCATTATGACCCTGGCGTCACGGTGTTTCCAAGGGACATCACGTCTGTGTTTGCTTTGACCAAGGAACAATGGGAATACGTAAGTCTAACGCCCTCGGCCTGTCTTAGTTGTTGAGACTTCTATCGTCGTGCATGCAGTAACCGCCTTTGCTTTTTGAACTGACTCGACGCAGGAGAAGACCAGGCGTGTTGGTGTATCATCCTGGGACGCACAGTTCTTCGTAATGCAGGGCAATATGTATTTGTGGGAGTTGCCTGGACTGAGGGAGGAGGACATGGACGACGTGCTTGTGGAGCGATGGGGCATGCGGCACGCTATGAATCGAGAGGCCGCGCCCCCCAAGGAGGGCAGATTTTGGCCTGTGGCGGTCAAGGAGGATTGATCCTACTAGAGGAGACATGTACATCTAGCAGTAGCGTGATCAACATGCGACGTTGGGTCTGAGGACGACGCCGATTGGCTGTGTGCCTGGCAAATGTGTGCCTAACAACCAAGCTACCCGCACCTGCTGACGGCATGCAAGTACGTACCAGCCACACGCTGCGCTTACTCGTCGCCACTATCCCTACATACAGCATATACATGCAAAGAAACCGGCAAGGCGACTGGCAGCCGGCAGGCGTGCGGCGTGGCCGGAGTCCCTGGATCCGAATGCCCGTTCGGCGACTTGTGCGCTCTGGGTTTGGCGTGCTGCACCGTCGACAGCCGCGGCCAGTGCTCGCGCCAAGCCCTGCAATTAAACATTCAGAGACCCTCTTTTGGCCCTTGTCCCTCTTCGGGGCGACGGGAATTTAACTCGGCCGCCCTCAATCGCTGGTCTTCCTGGCCTTTCCTACCTCCTCGACCGACGACCTGCGTGCGGCGACTCGTCTCCTCCTCTCCAGCCCGGCGCGACTTTCACATCGCTACCATGGCTGTCAACACCAGTTTTGTCTCGCCCACGGCAGATGCCCAAGCCGCCCACGTCCTGCACCAATTCGACACCACCGGCCTCGTTTCGTCCGTCCTGAACGGCTTCACCGTCTGGAAGCTGCTCGTGACGCTCCTCGTCACTGCGGTTGCATACGACCAGTGTACGCACTACACTGTCCCATTGCCCCGTGTCTGGCGCCCATTACTAACCCGCGCCCAGTCAAATACATCTGGAACAAGGGCTCAATTGTTGGCCCTGCATGGAAGATTCCCTTCATCGGACCCTTCCTCGAGTCGGTCAACCCAGACTTCAAAAAGTACCATGAGAAATGGTCGTCTGGCCCTCTGAGCTGTGTCTCGGTATTCCACAAGTACACCGCCCTCCCCCTGAGAACCAACAACTCGCAGCCTTTTGCAGACGCTAACTACAGTCGCCAGATTCGTCGTCATTGCCTCGACCCGTGACATGGCGCGCAAAATCTTCAACTCGCCTACGTTTGTCAAGCCTTGCGTCGTCGATGTTGCCTACAAGCTCCTGCGCCCTGAAAACTGGGTTTTCCTCGACGGTCGCGCCCACGTCGACTACCGCAAGGGCCTCAACAGTCTCTTCACCCGCCAGGCGCTGGAACAGTACCTCCCGGGCCAAGAAGAAATCTACAACACGTACTTCAAGCAGTTTGTTCATCTTTCCCAGGTTGAGAACAAGGGCGAGCACGTTCCTTGGATGCAGCAGTTCCGTCTGATGATCACGGCCCTCAGCTGCCGCACATTCGTCGGCCACTACTGCTCCGACGATGCGGTCAAGAAGATTGCTGACGACTACTATCTGATTACTGCTGCGCTTGAGCTCGTCAACTTCCCCATTATTATTCCCTTCACCAAGACCTGGTACGGCAAGAAGTGCGCCGACATGGTTCTCGACGAGTTCTCCAAGTGTGCTGCCAAGAGCAAGGTCCGCATGGCTGCCGGAGGCAAGAAGGAGTGCATTCTCGACTTCTGGGTTGATAACATGATCCAGTCCGAGAAGTACCGCAAGAGGATCGAAGCAGGTGAGAAGGTCGATGATTCGGAGAAGCCCGCCACCGTGATCCGCTGGTTTAGCGACCTCGAGATCTCCATGACTATCTTCACTTTCCTCTTCGCCTCGCAGGACGCTACCTCTTCTGCTGCTACTTGGCTGTTCCAGATCATGGCTGACCGACCCGAGTACCTCGACAAGATCCGCGAGGAGAACATCAAGGCCAGAAACGGCGATGTTCACGCTACCCTGTCGCTCGATGCCATTGAGAAGCTCCAGTGGACGCGCGCTGTCGTCAAGGAGACTCTCCGCTACCGTCCTCCCGTCATCATGGTTCCCTACCTCGCCAAGAAGGACTTCCCTGTCACTCCCGAGTATACTGTACCCAAGGGCTCCATGGTCATCCCTACGACCTACATGGCCCTGCATGATCCCGAGGCTTACCCTAATCCCGACTCGTTTGAGCCCGAGCGATGGATCACTGGTGATGCCGATCAGCAAACGAAGAACTGGCTCGTCTTCGGCACAGGACCCCATTACTGCCTCGGACAGACTTACGCCCAGGCTAACCTCATGTTGATGATTGGCAAGGCGAGCATGTTGCTCGACTGGCACCACAAGGTCACTGATCAGAGTGAAGTCATCAAGGTTTTCGCCACCATCTTCCCCATGGTAAGTTCTTGAGCCCTCTCCGTGTACTCTACGTCGTTGCTTACATTGCATAGGATGACTGCCTTCTTACATTCAAGGACCGAACAGTTGCATAGACGTTCGAAGCTTCACTTCGCAATCTGCACTTTTTGGCGAATCTTGCTTGCACTTGCACGCACATGCTTCGTCTTGCAAGTCATAATTACAATTCTTCCAGGGCAGAGGATGCTGTGCTCGTGTCCCTGCTTTTATCTTATAATTTAATGATCACGGCCCTCTGGGCTTGATGAGTACAGTGCAAGATGGGATGAACTAATACCAGGAAGGATGGGTCGGGTATATATAGGACAGAGGATAATGCAAATAAGAGAACACTGACCGATTCTTCTTACCATTTGCGGAAGACTTTCATTCCTTATAGTGATGTCGCATGCTTCTGAACAATGATCGATCCAAGAGAAGCTATGACCACCTAACTTTTGGTCTACTATCCGTTGCTCCACATGCCGATGGGTTGGCGATAACCCCCAACCTGCAATCGCTCTTCAGTCGCTACCTTGTCCTTGGGACCTGTGTCGCGTAGCCCACCGGATACTCGGACAAACTCGCGCCAAGCAGAAAGACACCAGCAGCCTGCCGGTCCAAGCTTCCACAACGCTCCATCACGTCTGTGCCTATTCGTATCCTTCGTTCCGGGACAATTCAATTCCTCTTCGTCACAAACTGTACATCGCTACAACATGGCGCCTGGCGCCTCTCCTTCTGAGCGTGAGCGCGACCGCGTCGGCCCCCACCCGTCATATATCGAAATCGCAAAGCCGTACATTCTGCAATCGCGCATGCAGAAATGTCTCGCAGACATCAACATGAGCGACGCAAAGGAAGACGCTGTCCGCCTCCAAGGAGTGGCGTGGATCGACCAAGTAAGACGAGCACTGCAGCTGCCTATCCGCACCTTCAACACGGCCGTCATCTATTACCACAAATTCAGGCTGCTGCATGCCGACAACGAATACAACTGGGCGGACGCGGCGGCGGCAGCACTCTTCACAGCATGCAAGATTGAGGACACGTTGAAGAAGAGCAGGGAAATCTTGTGTGCAAATTGGAACCTCAAAGTTGGGCCTGGAGAGGCTTTGAGTAGCGACGATCCTGTTTGCTTGCCCCAATATTTGTGCTTGCATAGTGAACCTGAGGCTAACATGTATCCAGCGCTTTGAAAGCCACTCCAAGCTCATCATCGGTCTCGAACGACTCATGCTCGAAAGTGCTGGTTTCGACTTTCGCAATCGATATCCGCAAAAGGTCATGGTCAAGCTCGCTCGGGCACTAAGATTCGACACAGACACCGAGGCGAAGACAACATGGAATCTGAGTATCGACTTGTACAGAACGTTTGCGCCGTTGAAGCAATCAACGCCCACAATGGCTATTGCATGCCTGGAGCTGGCAGCGAGACTACACGGAAGAGACGCTACCGAATTCGTCGATGCGGGGCCTGTCAAATACAGCACATGGGCAACCAGCCGGGCAGAGATTATGGAAACTTTGCTTGATCTCCTAGATCTGTACACCCACCACCGTAGCGCAACATCGGTAGGGCCTCAGTACACACTTGAGCACTTTATCAACATTCGCATCGGCCTGAACCAGGAAGCATCAGCTGCGAACATTCCTCGCTATTCACAATACGCATCGGAGACGGGATCGGAGACCAGGAATGCCAGCAACGGTGCAAAGTTCCGCAATGGCATTGGCCCTACAAGCCCGCTTACACCAGCAACTCCCATTGCCGTGTCTCCCGGCACCGAGCACGCACCCAAGTCCGCCATTGGCATTCGTGGGCAGAACGGCACAGTCCGATTCATGCTGGATGCAGCCCGAGCTCACGACGAGCGTGCCGAGGTGGAAAAGTTTCACAAGGTTGAAGAAGAGGAGTATGAGGTCGAAGTACCCAACGACTCTAGAGTTGATGATCGGGAACGGGACAGGGCAAGAGCTGGAAGAATGCGTTGAGTATGCGCTTGGATTTTTGCATTTTCCGCAAAGCAAACCTTTTCTGGCACTCCATCCAATTTGAGAAAAGGGAGGCTGAACTTCGCTAATCAGGATGTCCTACCATACCGAGGAGTGACGTTGCCTGCTCATCCCGGCCAACGACCAGCAAGAAATCGGCTTGTGCGAGGGAGCGACGAGACAAAATCTGCCAGGGGAAGCACCAAGCGCTAGCTTTTGAAAGATAGTCTCCCACTTGTGTCATTCCTTAGTCAGATAGGGAAATTGGATAAGGAGAGGGGATATGGACACAAGGTGCTGCTACATATACTGCATCAAGCCAAATCAATGCGGCAAAGATTGGATGGGGACGAGAGATATATGGGCGAAGATTGTCAAGAATGGGCGAGAGTCGAGGCCAACAATTACCACGGCTGGAATGAGGGATGTGAGTGATGATATGGGTGGTGATGGGAACAATCAGCGCACAGGTAGATGCAGAGGACAGAGAAAGAGTACGAGCTCTCATCGTTTATCTCAACAACGTTTGCATTAACAATCCCATGGCCGACTTGTAGTTGGTAAGAGCGTTTGTGTGTCTTCCAACACTAAGCATGGCAGCTTTGTTCAAGTCTCAAGCCCAGCGACACGGAATTCGGCTCACTCCTAGACCCAGTACCCCGGATTACGCGAAGTGTATTTTTTCGCATGACTCTCCACATGAAAACGTTCCATACAGGTCTGCCAATGCCATGCGTACAGCATGTGTACGACCAACTTCAGCGACGGCGGAATTAGCGGACATAAGGCCGATAGGGCCTGGGACGGCCCAGAGGCTGCGGGTGCGTGTGGAAAGGATATTTCTAAGCGCTGCTCAGCATCATGCACACATGACTGGCACAGCGATGACTGTGGAAGCAGATTCGAGACAGAGCAGAGTAGGGTAGGGCGCAGAGCTTGCCTAGAACGCCCAGACGGCTCCCATGCATGCAGCTCCACGGCAACAGGCGTTCGCGTTTTTCTGCCGCAGAAAGCTGAATCTGGAGGCGCCCGGCGAATTAGTCGCTGGCCAAAAGCAATTGTCGCAGCGGCGTAGAGCCGAATGACGCATAGCAGCATGTACGCGAGGGCGTTGCATTGCCCATTGTGCTCGATTCAAACCGATGAAGTCATCTGGTTGGGCGCGGCGAGGCCAAACATAGTTGCTCGAGTGCGCAGTGACGATATTTCTGTATGATGAGGATCCACTTGCGTGGCAGCGCTACCCAATGACATGCATTGGGCTGCAGCGTCGCAACCCCAGACGGAGTAGCTGGGCGGCCAGCAGCGCAGAGGAACCACACGGCGGTTTCGTGTATAGCCTTGGGACAGCAGCGGGCCGGGCAGGCAGAGGGGATGAAGCATGGGAGCGCAATGGCAAAGGGCGCTGGCAGCGGGCTGCTTTGGGCCATGGAGGTTACTTTCGCGCCACCAGGGTGGGCCGTGCATTAGCGAGGGAAGCGCGACCGACCCCACCACTCGGCCTACTAAAAACCTTCGCTCCCCCTCGCAGCAGAACTCTCCTCACTCAGACGCCTGCCCGCCTCCACGGCTTACAATCACCCTCTCGTCTGTCTGACTCTGGTCGACTGCTGCGCCAGAGACTTCAGCTCACCTTCAATCCCTTCTACGAGCCCGCGCGTGCAAAGCGGGGTATTCGTTGCTCCCAACCCCCACTACTGAATTTTCGTAAAAGAAGACAGTACCAACACCGCCAAAATGGTCAAGTAAGTCTCTTCTCCGCACCCCAGGAGCTTCATCGCCCCATCCGTCTGCCAATGACGAACGCACGGCTAACAACATGACAGCTTCACGGTCGAGGAGGTACGTAGCCCGCCTCTGCCCACACAGCCGCCGCCGCCGCAGCAGCAGCACCCCGCACTGCATCAGCCCACAATGGCCGGCGACAGACTCTCGAATGGCATACTGACAATGTCTCCAGATCCGTGGTCTCATGGACGACCCTAAGAACATTAGGAACATGTCCGTCATTGCCCACGGTAAGCGCCCCCAAGGCAACCCCGCAACTCATGGCAGCATCCATGGCTGACGTGTAACCCCACCACAGTCGATCACGGAAAGTCCACCCTTACCGACTCGCTGGTCCAGCGTGCTGGTATTATCTCGGCCGCCAAGGCTGGTGAGGCTCGTTTCACCGACACGCGAGCCGACGAGCAGGAGCGTGGTGTCACCATCAAGTCGACTGCCATCTCCCTGTACGCCCAGCTCAACGACCCCGAAGACCTCAAGGACATCCCCGTCAAGACCGAGAAGAACGACTTCTTGATCAACTTGATCGACTCGCCCGGTCACGTTGACTTCTCGTCCGAGGTCACTGCTGCTCTCCGTGTCACCGACGGTGCTCTTGTCGTCGTCGACACCATCGAGGGTGTGTGCGTCCAGACCGAGACTGTGCTCCGCCAGGCTCTCGGTGAGCGTATCAAGCCCGTCGTCATCATCAACAAGGTCGACCGTGCTCTTCTCGAGCTCCAGCTCTCCAAGGAGGACCTGTACCAGAACTTCTCTCGTGTCATCGAGTCCGTCAACGTCGTCATTGCCACCTACTTCGACAAGACCCTCGGTGATGTCCAGGTCTACCCCGAGAAGGGTACCATTGCCTTCGGTTCCGGTCTCCACGGCTGGGCTTTCACCATCCGCCAGTTCGCTTCTAGGTACGCCAAGAAGTTTGGTGTTGACAAGAACAAGATGATGGACCGTCTTTGGGTAAGTACATGACTGCCATCCGCGCAATTTGGAAGTGAAACACGCACTGACGATATGTATTAGGGCGACAACTACTTCAACCCCAAGACCAAGAAGTGGACCAAGACCGCCACCCACGAGGGCCAGGCTCTTGAGCGTTCGTTCAACACCTTCATCTTGGACCCCATTTTCCGCATCTTCAACGCCGTCATGAACTTCAAGAAGGACGAGATCCCCACTCTCCTCGAGAAGCTCGAGATCAAGCTTACTTCGGATGAGAAGGATCTCGAGGGCAAGGCCCTCCTCAAGGTCGTCATGAGGAAGTTCCTTCCCGCTGCCGATGCTCTTCTGGAGATGATGGTTCTCCACCTTCCCTCTCCCGTCACCGCCCAGAAGTACCGTATGGAGACCCTGTACGAGGGTCCCAGTGACGATGTCAACGCCATTGGTATCCGTGACTGTGACCCCAAGGGTCCTCTCATGCTGTACGTTTCCAAGATGGTGCCCACTTCCGACAAGGGTCGTTTCTACGCTTTCGGTCGTGTCTTCTCTGGTACCGTCAAGTCTGGTCTCAAGGTCCGCATCCAGGGTCCCAACTACACCCCTGGCAAGAAGGACGACCTGTTCATCAAGGCTATCCAGCGTACCATTCTCATGATGGGCCGTTTCGTCGAGCCCATTGAGGATGTCCCCGCCGGTAACATTCTCGGTCTTGTCGGTGTTGACCAGTTCTTGCTCAAGTCTGGTACTCTCACCACCAACGAGACTGCCCACAACCTCAAGGTTATGAAGTTCTCCGTCTCTCCCGTCGTCCAGCGTTCCGTAGAGGTCAAGAACGCCCAGGATCTCCCCAAGTTGGTCGAAGGTCTTAAGCGTCTTTCCAAGTCGGATCCTTGCGTTCTGACCTTCATCTCGCCCTCTGGTGAGCACATTGTCGCCGGTGCCGGTGAGCTGCACTTGGAGATTTGCTTGAAGGATCTCGAGGAGGACCACGCTGGTGTTCCTCTCCGTATCTCGGACCCCGTCGTCCAGTACCGTGAGACTGTTGGTGGCAAGTCCAGCCAAGTTGCTCTGTCCAAGTCGCCCAACAAGCACAACCGTCTCTACCTCAACGCTGAGCCTCTGGACGAGGAGGTCTCCAAGGCCATCGAGACTGGCAAGATCGCTCCTCGTGACGATATCAAGACTCGTGCCCGTATCCTGGCTGACGAGTACGGCTGGGACGTCACCGACGCCCGCAAGATCTGGTGCTTCGGTCCCGACACCACTGGTGCCAACTTGCTGATTGACCAGACCAAGGCCGTTCAGTACCTGAGCGAAATCAAGGACTCTGTCGTCTCTGGTTTCCAGTGGGCTACCAAGGAAGGTCCTATTGCTGAGGAGCCCATGCGCTCCATCCGCTTCAACATCCAGGATGTTACTCTCCACGCTGATGCTATCCACCGTGGTGGTGGTCAGATCATCCCTACCGCGCGCCGTGTCCTCTACGCCGCAACTCTCATGTCCGAGCCCTCTCTCCTCGAGCCCGTCTACCTTTGCGAAATCCAGGTTCCCGAGCAGGCCATGGGTGGTATCTACGGTGTCCTCACCCGAAGGAGAGGTCACGTTTTCGAGGAGAACCAGCGTCCTGGTACCCCTCTTTTCAACGTCAAGGCTTACCTGCCCGTCATGGAGTCTTTCGGTTTCACTGCCGATCTCCGTGCCGCCACCGGTGGCCAGGCCTTCCCTCAACAGGTCTTCGACCACTGGCAAGTGCTCCAGGGTGGATCGCCACTTGACCCCACCACCATGGTTGGTAAGACTGTTGCCGACATGCGTAAGCGCAAGGGTATCAAGGTTGAAGTACCTGATGTTTCCAACGTAAGTCTCTCTGTGAATCTCAAAAAGAATACATATGCTAACCAGTTGCGCAGTACTACGACAAGCTGTAAAGGAAAACTGTCAAAAGTACTAGATTTCCTTTCCTCGCGCGTCTGGGTTATCCGACTGTCATTAACAAGCTCGTAACCGCTGGTACATGAATGATGCAAACAAATTGCTCGCTTTAAGGGCAGCCAGAACTAGTAAATGTCGGTCCGGGCGTTTTGCCCGTTACGACCACGTTTTGCGGGTTTGCACGAAAGATACGGATCATGACCCTTTATTTCCTTACCCGTTCTTGGTGTAGTGTAGTTGGAGAAAATCAAGCTATATTGCATAAACATGTCTCTATGTTGCCCTAATGCTCTTGTGTGTGTCTAAGATGGTGACTAGTACGCTGTTAGCAAAGAAGGTGAATGTGGAGGGGCAAGTGCGCTCACGTGCTCACGGGTTAGCGAAGCTATGACCTCTGGGTCGCGCTAAGAGCAACGCGAAGTGCGTGCGCTTTGACTTCACTCTCGTGCCGCCAAACTGACGTTTGTAGTCCTATGTCTACTCAACAACATTACATGACCTGGAGAAGAGCGGGATTTATCCGCAAAGCAGACCATGCGGCTTTCCGAAAAGGATCAGACTGCTTTCAAGAGATGGATCCTTCCGAAGCTCGAGACCATGTACGTTGGAGCTAGTCATTGCTGTCGCAAAGGCGCTTTGGATTTGGGAGACTCACGCAGACAACAGCTCAGATGCGGATACTGATGTACTTGCCGACTATGTTACTGCGCTTGTTGCTGGTGACGAACCAGAGACAAATTTCCGGCGCAACTGTATCGAATCGCTGCAGGACTTTCTGAAAGATAGTAAGCACCAGCAGGGCGACAGCGTGAATGCCATGATCGTGTAGAGTAGTGTTGGCTAATAATAGGAAGATACCGAATCATTCGTAAACGATGTGATCGCAGCGCTCAAGGACAAGACCTATCTTTCAAAACCTCCACGTAATGCGCCTATACAGTCAATAGTGGGAGAAACCAATCACGACTATGAGCCTCATCATTCAAACGCACCACTCAATGCGCCGAGAGGCCCAGCCTCGACTAGAAATCCGCCCGCACCACATCGCCTGCCTGATCGACCACCCACGCAGGGTAAACAGTCGGATGGATCGAATCATTCAAGGAAGCGCAAGTTGGTGGAAAGGGATAACGGTCAACTACAAGAGTCGCAAGACCCGCACTACAGCCGTGGCGCGGGCGGTGGAAGCAGACCTTCGAAGCAGGCGGCGCGACAGGGTGGTAGAAACGCAAGACCTGGGGACACGCATCAAGACACCTTGTATGATATGAGTCGCATACCCAACTTTGCAAATCTTCCAGCGCCCCCGCCAGGGCCTCCTCCGTTTGACATGTCCAATCCCATGGCTTTCCTTATGATGGCCACAGCTTTTGGTGCAAATCTTCCAGGAATGCCGTCTATGTCGTTGTCAAGTGGCCAAGACACCAATTTTAGCCAGAAGGCTCCCAGACAGTTATGCACGAGCTACCATGAAAAAGGGTTTTGCGTAATAGGCAAACTCTGTCCCTTTGAACATAGCGACGCTGCTGTTACTGTCCCAGCACACGAAATCCCAAAGTATGATCCGGAACAGTCTCATCTTGCTACACAGCCCCATGATATGGTCAGGAAGCCCACTCTTTCGAATGGTCACCGTCATGCTACTAAAGGGAGCAAGCCACGGGCGCTCTTCTCTCAGTCCGCGCTATCCAGTGATCCATCGAATACAGTGCTCATAGTCAAGCAAATTCCTTCTGAGAATCTCAATGAGGACAGTATATGGCGCTACTTCTCAGAGTTTGGCACCGTCCTCGAGGTGGACCTGCGCACCGACCAGCAGCAGGCGATTATAAAATTCAACGATCACTCTGCCGCCAATCGAGCTTATGATAGTCCCCAGGCAATCTTTGGCAATCGGTTCGTCGAGGTCTATTGGTATCGACCGGAAGATCACCAAGGCGAGAAGCTCGACCGCGAGGCCATTGCAGTCAAGCAGGCTGCAGCGCAAAAGACTTTTGAAGAACGTCGTCGGAAAGCAGAGGAAGCCGCTGTCAGGGCAGCAGAAATCGAGAAGCAGCTCAAGGAGAAGAATGAGGAGATGCACGAGATTAGGCGACAGATAGCAGAGCTGTCAGGCGAGCGAGCGGACGAGATTGATTATGATTTACACGCTCTCCATGCTGAAGCTACTGAGCTCTTCGACCAATACGACCCTGATGATCCTTTAGTTCGGGATCGTGGTCGTGGCGGATTCCGTGGGGCTTCTCGAGGACGTGGCTTTACTTCTTTCCCTCACCGTGGCAGAGGCGCTGCACTCTTTAGGGGAGGTTATCGTGGTCGTGGATATGGGTTCCAAGGTCGCAGTGCTGTCAAAAGACTCGACAACCGGCCCAGGCGACTAGCTGTTTCCGATATCGAGGCTGGTACGCCAAGGGAGGAAGCACTGCGGCAGTATCTTCTGGTGAGTTGAACTTGTCTTGGTACATTCTTGCTTGCTGACCATGTAGAACGTTTCTGGCTGTACGGCAATCGAGCCTCATCCAGAGCGGACCGATACCCTTATTCTTACGTTCAGCGAACGATACCAGGCTGAGATGTTTCTCGACGATTCTCTCTTGATCCCTGATGTAGGCATGCTCCATGTTGCTTGGGTCCCTAATGATGCCTTTGGTGGCCTCGAACCATCTACCACGACTCCAGGCGAGAATCCGATAAAGGTTGAAGAAAGTGATAATGACTCGCTTGCTACCGACGCAGAGGCGAACATCCGTGTCGAAGTAGACGATGCTGAACCAGTTGAAGATCCCGAGGCAGATATGGACGTCGCCGATGATGTAGACCGATGGCTTTTGCGTTGATCCACCCGATTATATTTTGTCATATCCGTCACCTTCTCCTTTCTCCATCATTTCTTGCTTTTTGATTTTACGGATTTTTAAGTTTCCATATTTTTTTCTCTTATCTGGTAACAAACATGGCGTTTTTTTTTAGGATATCATGAGATGGCATAAAGCAGGATGAAATGATGAGGGTGTAGTTCAACTGGAATGGAATAGCAAAGGAATTGATGCATTAAATAACAATGGGGTAATTGTTGTGACTATATCAAAATATCTTGGGGAAAACGACAGAAGCCTAACAAGCACGTCAGTGGCTCAACAATATATCAATCCAAAAGTCTGATGCGCGTGTATGCATATACATGTTTCCATTAATCCATCTGAGCATTATCGACACCGTGAAATTCATTCAAATCTTTATAGAGAAAAAAAAAAAGACATCACGTCGCGACAATCTAAACATGTCGTGAGTGTTTTCCTCTGGGCAATCTTTTTTTTTTCCTTTCGTTGTGCGGTCTCCCAAAAATCCACCTGATGATAGATACTCTAATACAAATATATCAAAGCATGGCCGATTTTCTCTTCACCTCGTTGCCCTGTACCCCGGTGAACCAGCTCACACGGTCCTTGACAAACAGCTCGCGGGTAGGTTTCAGCTTCGTCTCTGCTAGGTTGAAGTCGTCGACGGTGCCCAAGCGAAGGATAGAGCAGCCAGGGAAGGCGGCACCTACCCGGTACATGAGGGTCCCGCAGGTAGTGCAGAAGTGGTTGGTCATGGTGTGACCAGAGGCTATGGTGGTGGCTTGAGAGTATTTGGAAAGATTGGATCTTCCTCGGATGTGTCTGAGGTATCTGATGATGGTGGTGGTTAGTGGAAGGAATCGGGATCTCGGGATGTGTGGGGCGTGCTGGAGAGAGAGAGAGAGAG
>JAODYC010000031.1:119101-147508 GCA_026262405.1 Curvularia hawaiiensis
CTGCTGCTGCTGCTGCTGTGTCTTGGAGTGGACCTACACCATCCTGGACCTATCCATTTGCAGCACATGTTGGACGGAATCTCGAAAAGAATGTAGCTGATGTAAAAGACGGACAATATGGAGTTGTAGTCATGTCCCTTGAGATGGAGGTCCTTTTCGAGCCCGGCCAGGCGTGCATTACCAATATTGGCTCGGTCAATGAAGCAAAAGAGGTAGAGGAGAGCGACGGTTGGGACAATGTAGAGGTCAATCTTCATCCTGAGGCGCGCCTCTGCCTTCTTGTCAAAGTCCATCAGAGCATGCCCATAGCTGTATAGGTGATTAGTACCAAACAACCCGATTGAAATGGGCACAACGGATGGGAGCCTACATGTCCGTGGCAGCGTGGCCGTGTGCAGCCATCTGGTGGGAAAGATCGGATGTGACTTCATGCTGGCTTGTTGGGTAGTGCTCAGCCGAGTACTTTTCAGGCTCATACTCCGCCTGGGCAGGAGCCATGGTGGAAGGCCGTTGGGGGGAGAAAAGAAAACAGGACAGTCTCCGCAGTGCCGGCAGGCCGCAATACCGCAATTATACTTTATAGTTGGAACCCCCAGCCCTTGGCCTGGGAAATCTTTGTCCACAGCCAGCACCGCCGGGGCGTGTCTAATCTCGCCGCCAGCGGTGTCCCTTGTCTTAGCGGGTGGATGCCAAGCAGCGTGACGGGATGCGCTAAGCCTCGTAAAGCTTAGCGTGCCGCGCACCCACACCAATCGATCCACTCGGCGAATACGCGGAGTAACCCCAGACCCAAAGGTGATCGGCGGGGGTCTGGTCGGCCGCCGCTGTCACCACGCCTCCGCGCCTCAAGATGCCGCCGGGTAGCAAAATCGGAATCAGGAGTGGCACCCTACAGCTATGCTCCACTGCCTAGGCGGGTCGTCGGATCGTGTTGTGGGAAAGCTTTCCGGTACCCCGCTACGCCACCAGTCTTGGACATGCTGTGAGGCTGTTGCTGACCAAGGAGGGTACAGAACGCACACACACATATACACAGAGAAGGGTTAGCATGCATCCGGCTGACTAGCCCCAAAATAAGGGGACCATGCATGGCAAAGCCTTCATCCGTCCAACTGGACAACATGAATGACGGGCATTTCCACAGGTACGCCTTCTGATAAGAGGCGGCTGACATTTTCGCAGTCCTCTTAGATCGATAACAACTGATCACAGAACAGCAAGCTACGCAGATGGTTGTTTTCGACTCTAAGCCACTCACGCCTGTTGGTGACAAACATGCCAGGGCAGCTTGCATAACCCTGGGCGGGTTGGCAGCAAAAGGTTATGCATACTAGGATGAACCGTTGCTCTCGTCATGATAGGGTCCTGTCCAAACTCAGCCCGGGCGTGCGATGCATTTGCTAGCATTTGAAACATCACTACATGGCTCTCGAGTCTTCCCAATTGCCCTCGAGACAGGCTGCTAGCACTCTGCTCGTTTGTGGCGAGTTGAATGCAAGCGAGAGAGAAAGCCCTACAGCAGGATATTGTTGTTCAGTTGCACTTGCTGGGCAAGTAACAGATGCCCAACGACTCGGAAATCCTGCATGTAGCGGAAAGCTTCCCAAGCGAGATTAGAGTATGCGTTCCTTCCGGGACGTACCTAGCGATGGATCGCCGCGAATCGAAGGCCATTTGCCGCCGCAGATCTGACATCTAGTGCGCCATTTTACATGTGACTGTCGTAGTACCATCTACGTATCGTGCATGTTTACGAAGCATGCACGTACGGGGTGCTTTGGTCAGTCTCACATCAGCCTATGTAGATGGGTCGGTCGGATTGATTGCTTTAGATGGAGCAGACTTTTCAATAGGTGGGCTCAACTGCCGAAATATTAGCAAGTCATCAGTCTTCGTCGACAGGGTCCTCCCGAAACAACTTGGTTCGCTTTGAGCACAGATTCAGACATGAGAGTTGCGTGTGGTTGGCGGTCAAGCAAGCGTCTGCCCCAGCACGGTATGAGATCCATTGCCTACTCGACCGAGTGATTCCAAGACCCATATCACCAGAAATATCAAACACAGCAGCGATCAACACGGTATATGCGTTCTGTGCGCAGGCAGCGCGCAAGACTGACAGTGTACCGAGACTAGTAGATGGACTGCTACAACTACGAGGGGAGCGGCGAAGCTCGAGCGTCGACTTGGGACTCTGCACGGCGAATAGTGGTGCTCATGTGCAAGTCGAAGAGTAGGGTATCTTGTGATGCAATCGTACGCGCAAGCGCTCGGCTAGACAAGAATAGACGAAAGCGGCTGCGTGCAGTGTCCGCCAGTGTTGAGTGTCCAAACGTCCAAGTCTTAGCATCGCGCCCTGGGATGATTGGTGTTGTGCATGAAATGTACCAGCGGGCAAGGCAGTCAGGCAGACATCAATGTCCTTCAAGCGCCGCTACCACCACCACCACCACCNNCACCACCACCACCACCTCCTCCTCCGCCTCCACCTCTTCCCCGGCCGCGCCCTCTTCCCCTGGTCCCCCTACCTCCCCCACCACGATCGCCCCGGTGGTCTCCCCGGCCATGCGTGCCGCCTCCTCGGCCGCCACGATTTGCTTGGTCCTTGGCTTGCTGCTCTTTGACGATGTCGACAATCTCGTCAGGGACTCGGAGGTATTTAATCTAGGCATTGGTCAGCCCCGCGCTCGTATCCAAGGGAGGTGTAGACGTGCTGTGCTGCCGCGAACATAAATCTCTGGTAGCCGCATGAACTTGTCGCCGTCTGGGCTCGTCTGAACAACTTCTCGCAGCGTCAGGTTCATCCATGTGTCGCAGTTTACGAGGAGGCCATTGAGTGTCTCGCCGCTTTTGAGTTCGACGAGCATTGGATGGCCCGTCGCGGCGGTCAAAAGGCCTAATGGAAGCTGGGACGGGGGTCAGCGCGGTGTCAGAGGGCAGCGTAGATACAGACGCACCATGGCGTTGGCCTGTTGAGCGAATCTTGGGGCGGCGTCGAGTCAATGATGTGGTGTCCAAATATCGCGGCTGCCCTCGCGCACTGCTACTGCATCATGGACGTGGCCCGAGCTTCCGACCGCCGCAGGGCTTGGCACGTCCGTGTCACGTGAGCAGGCTGCGCCTTTTGCTGACGGCAGCCACAGTCGCAGCCATAGCCACAAGGCCCCCCAAGGGCGCTGGGACGGAGACGCAGACTGGTGCCTGATCCGACGAAAGCGAGTGTCCTCAACTCTTAGAAACGAGCCAGCTGTCCCCCAGTCGTCCCAGCAGTCTGCTCTGCTCCTGTTGCGGGCCTGTCGTCTGGGTCTTGTTTCTTGTTTCCTCCTGTTGTATTGCGTTGCCATGCCGCGGTTCAAGTCGAAGCTGCTCGCAGCCTGCGCGTGGGCAGCGCCTGTGCTCGCCGCAGTCATTCCCCACCCCCAAGGCCGGGCGGCCCACGCAGACGATGCGCTGCTCCATCTCGGTATGCCATGTCTCTTTATCCTGAGTTGCATCGTCGCCACGTCCAGGCACCCGCTGACAACCACCAGACGTGCAGCACAGTTACGCGCAAGCTACCTTCAGCGTCCCCTGCATTGGCTGTCTTGGCCGTGACCACACGGACCACAATGACGAGTCTCTAGTAAGGCCCACTTCAGGCAACGAAACACCACCATCCCATCCGCTGACCTGACCCGCACTCCAGATCCTGAGCTTTACCAGCCATGCCCAAGACCATGCCTGCGGCTCTTCCAACATCACTCTGAACGGCCTGCACCTCCCCCAGGAGTGGAACGGCGACTTTGCCTCTGGCTCGGGCGCCTACCTTGCACAGGATGCCTGGCTTCTGCGGCGCGACCTGGACCTCGAGTGGAAGACGGCCTGTCTTCACGGCACCCACGAGACCGACACTGCCCAGCTCCTGACCCTCAACATCAAGGCTATCGACGGCAAGCAACTCGAGACCCCGTCCGGCTTTACCATCTCCTTCAAGCCCCACACCTCGCCCCCCTCACTGCTCAGGCTCGAGTCTGTCCCCAACCCGTCAGCCAGTAACAAGGACGTAGCGGAATACTGGCGCGAGCCCCCGCAGGCTCTCCGTCTCGTTGTCGCTGAAAACGCAGACAGCTCGACTCAAGCCGGGTCCTTGGAGGACGACGTCCGCCATCTAAAACACCTTGAGGCTGAGCTACGAGTCCTTCAGGACCTCATTGCCAAGCAGAAAAAACATATTCATTCGCGGTTGAGAAAGGAGGCACACAACGCCTCACAGGAATTGAGTGATTGTGACACCATCTCTTGCATCGTCAAAACCATTGTCGAAAAAGCCCACGGAGCCTGGAAGATCGCATACGTCCGCTTCCAACCCAACCAAACACCAACAGACATGGGTCGTCCCGAGCACGCTTTTGCCCAAGCTGATGATCATGTTGCACAGGTGGCGCAGTTAGCGCAGGATCCTGAAAATGGCCCAAGGGTCGCAGTAGCAGCTCCGCAAACATATACAGCAGCAGCAGTACGTCCACGTTTCTTCTTTCAAATACCTGGCATAAGATCCACATTGACATTTCCCAGGTTGAACTTCCACCGAGACCGACCAGAGAGTCGACTTTCATTGTAGCGCTAGAGATTACCTTTGGCATTCTCTGTTGCGGATGCATCTTCACCGCGATCCGCCACAAATGCAGTAGCCTTCGCACACGTACTGAGCGGGCTGCTGCTCGTGAAGAACGAAACAATGCTCGTGCTTATCGCAGAGCAGCCCGCCAACATGCGTGGACCACGTGGTGGCGCAACCGGTGGCGTGGAAATTGGGCGCGGCGGGACAGCGAGCGCATTGCAGACTATGAAGAAAAAAGGGCCCTCATCTCAGAGCAGGAGAACGTGCTTGAAGATGCCATGCAAGAAGAAATCAGGCAATTGAGGGCGGCACACGATGTTGTCAATGATCTCGTTCGCGATGCCGAGGAAGGCAGAAACATCAACCACGCGCCCTGCGTCTGCCAGCGGCATCAGTCCAATGCGCCTTGTTCGCCACTATCAACCGCATCAACGTATCCCCCTACTTCGCTTCCGGAAATACCTTCAAGGCCATTGTCACGGACTGAAAGCCTGCCAAGTTACCGCTCAGACACGCCCACTGAGCCACCCGGTTACGATTCGGATCAGGACATGTCTGAAGTTGTGGCGAATGGCTTTCACCAATATGCTGCTGCGTCTACGACATCCGAGGTCAGCTCCCACTGGACACCCGAAAGCAGCGTCGTCGATGTGAGCCCTAGGCCTAGCGCAGATACGCTAAGGTATCCAGTGAGCATTTACACTCTCGACGAGGAAGAGTCTGAAGCCGACTGAAGTTCTTACTGGGGCTCACCATGATATTGTATAACCCGACTTTGGCTTTCTATACGGCTCCAACGACCAGAACCTCGAGGTTTCGTATCTACGAGTTCTGTCACCTACGTGCATACGGTCACACACTTGATTTTCACATGATCAGCATAAGCAGGTCCTGAATCCAGCCTGCTCTGCGGGATCACGCTCGGTACTGCAGACTCAGCAGGAGAGTTACACCCCGCGCTGTTATACCAGCTCCAGCTCAGGAAATGGTCGTCTATCATTTCTGCGTTAACGGGTAGGTTGAGGACGCCACCCACTAATATTCTGGTCCTCCCTGTACTATAGAACTGAATCTTCTGTTCCGTTTCTTGTTATTTGCTGGGTCAAGGTCGAAACACGTAGTTAGCATTTTGCGGAACATTGCCTTTTCTATGGCTGCCGCAATACTTAGCGAGATGAATATGCGTTGTATACATGTACACATGAATATAGGATTAGCATGAGGTCCACAATTCAGATAGTCGAGCTGGTTTGAAGAAAATGTTATACAATGCAATTGACTCGGCTAGCAGCAGTCTATCGACAATTATACTTTGTTCCGTGACTTCATTACCGGTTGCGTAGGTACCAGTTGAATGCTAACTGGCCTGTCTCGATGTGGAACGGTGTCGGTACCTCGGCCAGTCCTGGCCTTGCAACAGGATGCCTCAAGTACACAGCCGCGCAAATATTTTGGTTGACCTCAAGGTACCGCGGTATAAAGGCAAAGGCGCTCATGTAGTCCCTTGGCCGCCATGGAGTCGCATAAGGTGCCTGGGCATCTCGCTTGTTCCATGCCGAAGTGTGTTCCGTCTCGAGCCTGAGCTTCTCAAAAGCTGATCGCAGACGTGCTTGGTCTTCTTCCGAGATGAGGGGTTCGGCGGCAGACGAGGTGTCCTTGGATGATGCTGGAGACGAAGCAGCAGCGCGCTCGGCAATTTGCGTCTTGAGGAAGTCGAATTGCGCATCTAACGTTGAGATGGTCTCAGGGTTGGCAGAACGCCATAGACTGATTGCTTTCCTTATGCTGGAACGAAGAGCGCGAAACTTTTGCTTGTCCTTGGCTTTTACGTCTTCGGCCAGCACGCCATCGACTTGCTCCATGAGCTCTTGCAGCTGCTTCTTGAGTTCGGTAGGGGTAGGTTCCTCACGCGAGGACTGGGAGACGACAACGTCC
Source organism: Curvularia hawaiiensis (assembly GCA_026262405.1). Taxonomy (NCBI): domain Eukaryota; kingdom Fungi; phylum Ascomycota; class Dothideomycetes; order Pleosporales; family Pleosporaceae; genus Curvularia; species Curvularia hawaiiensis. The sequence continues at coordinate 125,634 of JAODYC010000031.1, forward strand.
GTGTCTTTTGATTGTTGGGGGGTTTGGCCACCACTTTGCTCGCGTTCTTGGGCGCGCGCAGCAGCCTTCTCTTTAGTAACACGGCGGGCAGTCGATGACCTGGTTTTTGGGGCTCCAGTCGCGAACATGACGGATGAAGGTTCGACTTGGAACATATCGCCCGGATTAAGTGCGTAGCCTGGGTAGACCATCTGCGAGATATGTTAGATTAGATAAGGAGCAATTGATGCCAGTCTAACGTACCTTTTTTCCATTGACTTTCACCAGCCCGTGGACAACAAACTGTCGAGCCTGTCGCACACTGCTTGCAAAGAGAGCCCTGAAGATGGCCGTATCCAGGCGCCGCTCCAACGGGTAGTATGCCATCTGCATGTATGGCGTCATGGGCGGCGTCCGAGCCTTATCTGGTGTATCTGCACCCATACCTCGTCCGGCAGCCTGCTCTGATCCATCGTGTCGGGCTAGGTATCTGTGATCCATGGGCACTACGGCGGGCAGATTTCTCTTGAACATGTGCTTCCATTTCTTCTCCCGGATGTGCTCGCCATGGTATGCTCTTGTCGCCGCCTTGGCCGTCCACTTCTGTTGAAAATACGTGCGGGTCGTTACATTGGGCGCCTTGAGCTGTGAAAGAGCGTATAGAGACCAGCGCGACCAGTTCTGGCGAACATTCTGTAGCAAGTCAGTTTAACGATCCCGCCACACCACCGACGCAAGCAAAGGGCATGCGCACCAGCTTTTTGAGCGAATGGAATCTCGGCTTCTTTCGCGGCATGATGAGTGTGAGGAGCAAGCCAATTGGGTTGCTATTGTCGTCGTTGGCGTCGTCACTGCTGGTCCCAGTTGTGCAGAGCCAGGCGGCGAGCAACAATTCCGCAGTGACTGAGGCTTGGCGGCCGTGGACCCTTGTATTGAAATTTCCCCACTAGCAGAACCATAGCTCTTCCTCTCTTCTGCCGCCTTTCCTCCTCGCCCACTTGCGTTTCTATTTCTACACACACGAAACTGACTCTACAGGCTTCTTCTCATATACGCGACTCACACCTTGCCAATTCTAAAAATGGCCGACACCGAGAACGCTGCGGCGGCAGCCTCCAACCCCGCCGAAGCCTCCCAGGCTGACAACTCGGTTCAAGTCGAGTCTGGCTCCAAGCCCGACTCCAATGCCGCCGATGGAGAAGAGAAGTGGGAGCTTAGCAAAAAGTCGGACGACAAGAGCGCTCAGCGCAACGATCGCGAAGACCGCAACGGTCGCGCTGGTCGCGACAGCCGTGGTGGTCGCGGCGGTCGCGGCAACTTTCGTGACAATCGCAAGAAGAGGTGCGCCTAGCAACCCATTCGCTTTCCACTCGTCGTACGGACTGACTCATATTCTTTCATTCAGGCCAAATCGCGAGTTTGAGGACCTCCCAGAGACTGATGATCCCAACGAGATCCGAGCTCAGGTATGACTCCTGCCTTCCCATGTCTGGTATCGCTTACTAACAACACCAAGATGGAGTTTTACTTCTCTGCGCAAAACCTGGCGACCGATGAGCATATGTTCAAGGAGCTCGAGGGCCCCAAGAACAAGCCCGTCTCGATCCATCACATCTGCACTTTTAAGCGCATGCGCCGCTTCAAGCCCTACTCTGCTGTTGTAGAGGCTGTTCGTCACAGCAACGACCTCGTCCTCGTTGACGATGGCGAGTACAGCAAGCCCGGCAGCGAGGCCGTCAAGCGCAAAGAGCCACTGGTCATCCCCGCCAAGGAAGGTGACGACGAGAAGCCCCCTACCACCGAAGAACTCTTCTACCGCCTCAAGAACAGTTCATCTAACACAATGGAGAAGAGCGCATACGTCAAGAACTTCGGCAACCCCGAGGACGCTGGCCAAATTGCCCTTGAGCAGTTCTTCCGCCCCTACGGCTCGGTCATGGTCCGCAAGCGTCGTGATGACGAGGGCGCCTGGAAGGGCAGTGTCTTTGTCGAGTTTGACTCTGAGGATTCTCAGAAGCAGTTCCTCGCCCTTGACCCGAAGCCCACGTTCAATGGCAGCGAGCTCGTCACTATGGGCAAGAAGGAGTATATCATCATGAAGTGCCAGGAGAAGGGCATCAAGCCGGACTGGGAGTTGACTGAAGCGGAAAAGTACGAGAAGCGCAAGGAGAGGCGTGAAGCTAACGGTGACTTCAGCCGTGGCCGCGGCAACGACCGTCGTGGCGGAGGCCGTGGAGGTCGTGGATCCAACCGTGGAGGACGAGGTGGCCGTGGTGGCAACAACAACCGCCGCGATCGCTCTCCTCGTAGGCGTCGTGACCGCAGCGCCTCCAACGACTCTGTCGACAGTGGCGACTGGAACAAGCGTCGTGATCGTTTCAAGAACGGCAAGGACGACCGTGCCAGCCACAAGGAAGAAAAGAAGGAGGTGGAGCGTGACGCCCATGGTGTTCCGATTGTCAAGGACTCTCGCACTGAGGCTGAGATCGCTGCAGCCTCTAACAAGCGCAAGGCCGTCGACGATCAGACTAACAGCCCCAAGAAGAGCAAGCTTGAGATCAAGCAAGATGAATAGGAGTTGTTGGCTTGCGCGCATACCTAACACATCCACTTTGCTTGCTTGGCTACCTTTGACAGATTTTATTGCATATGGCGGCGTTAACGGAAGTATTTCTTCATCACTCTACATGTCTATCTCCACGCTACTCTCGATTTCCAGAACGAAGAAGTCTAGAGTTTAAATTAAAAGTGTACACAGAATCGCGGATTGGCGCTGAATACAATCATTGCAACACGTAGGAAGAGTGCTCTTCATTAGCATATTCGTCACTACACTTTTTGCTGTGAACGACACCGAAGAACAAAACCCCAAAGCACGAGAACACGAATGCACCATTTCTACTTACCTGGGAAACTTGTATGACACTACTTCAATGCACAGTACCGATCTATCAACTAGCTCAAGTGCGACTTCATCAGGGCCGCTGCAGAAATGGATTCACTCGTTTTCTTCCTTTTCTTTCTGAATCTCATAACTCTTTTACCAAGCTTCTCATCATGTCAATCAGGAGGTTCGATCAGCCGCTACCATCTTACAACAGATGATTGCTTCTGGCACAACGAAGACAGCGCGTGTGCTGGGCCGTAAGCTCGGTGATTTAGTGTCCGGGTGTTGATCAGCAACCACATACGGAGTATACGACTAGGACCGACTTTTACCGTCATTGAAGCTCCCCAAGAAGCAGGTGCTTGTCCGCCAAGCCGGCTGAGGCGACCGGGCTAGCTCCAACAGGCAGTCAGGTATACCGTCGAACCATGCCGTTTATCAGCCAAGAAACCTTGCGGCTTTTATCGCCACAATTCTCCTGTCAGCAACAGGCATGCGGATGCTTTCGTACAAATGTTTCCCTCCTCCCCGGCACCCCAAATATCTTCACAGTTTGACTCTTCTCCGTCAGTCTGACCAGAAGTCTCCTTGACGGCAAGGAGCGTCTCCGAAAGCAAAATGGCAGGAACGAAGCGCTCGCGTGGCTCACTCGCGGCGTTGGGAAGCGCAATGCTTACGCTTGCGTCCGCTGCTGTCGTCCCTCGCCAAAGCCCCCTTCTTCTGATCCATTCGCACCCATTGATCCTCAGAACTGGGTCAACCCGGATAACATGACCTGGGACGGTAGGTAACTTCTTGTTAGTGTAGTATAATAATGTCAGATGTAAATATAATTCCACCGCTAAACATACTATAGACTATGTAGCACCACCGACAACCAATTGGGCTGATCCATCACGCAAGGGCAAGGACAGAAACTTCAATATTGCCATGATAGCGGTGGACTACCCAGACTCGCCCTTTGTCGTCACCCTCCCTGCCAATTCTGACATATTTGGTAACCCGCAACCACTTGCTGCTGGTTTGAAGCGCGAAGATGTCCCCAAGTTTTACCACGACCTTCTCAACGTCCCTAATGAACTCAATCAAGGCCATACCCTCCACGAATACTGGATGGGTGACTCCTTTGGAAAATATGGAGTCGACCTGACTGTATTTGGTCCATATCGTATGCCATCACGTAGTTACCAGTATGGAGTCGACGATGAGGAGGGTGGTTTCAACGAAGGTGCTTGTCCCAAAGGTCCTCCGTGTTCCGTTGATCTGCGCACTGATGCTCTTGGAGCATGGCGTGCGGACGTTGGCAACGCGACCGCAGATGCGTTCGAGTTGGCCTTCATTCTCTCTGCAGGTCAGGATGAGTCCTCGACATGGCAAGAGTTTGGAGAGATGAAGTTTCTCAGCAAAGAAGACGTACCCGACGAGTTTGGGCCTCCGCCTAACTCCTCGCTGCCAAACTGGGCTAGCACACGTTATGTTGAATGGTCTTCGTGGGCAGCAGCCTCCACGATTTGGCCCAACGCGGGCGGCGGCTCGTCTACCCAGGGAGAGTCTAGTGGAATGGCTACGTTTGCTCACGAATTGTCGCATTTGCTTGGTATCGGCGACAACTACAACAACCCTTTTAGCAATCCTGCTAGACGTACATACACTGGTCCCTGGAGTATGCTGTCTCGTGGCAGCTTCAATGGCCCTGGAGGTCCGCATACACGCTGGCAAATCCCTCCTGTACAAGGCGCATCCATGGGTTCTCTACACACCATGCGGGACAAACACCAAATTGGTCTCATCGATACGACCCCAATCTTGCAAATTTCTCGTGCTGGCCTCGCCGCTTCTGGTCCAGTGGTAGCTCAGATCACCGCTCGGTCGGTTGACCCAGTTGATAGCCTGATGGGTTTTAATATTTCCTTCGGGTCTGCGGGCGATCTTGCACCACAGTGCAACGTCACCGTTGATGCGTTATGTGACGGCCGCGGATATAACAACTACAACCTGGAAGTCGTCGACCGGATGGGCGCGGACTCTTTCTGCCCAGATTCAGGTGTAATGATCAGCAAGACCAAGGATAGCGATCGAGTGCAGCCATTCCAGTGGGTCATCGACGCTAATCCTCAGGATGCACGACAGATTGATTTCTACCTTCCAAACGGGACAGCAAGGTACTGGACGATTGGTGATTACAGGCAACTCGTTGACGCGCTCTTCCATGCTGGCACCAACTCCGGTTCGGAGTATGAATATGTTGACGAAGCCAACGGCTTGCACTTCTACATCCTTGAAAAGATCCGCGATGAAGCTGGTGTCTTGCATTACACTGTCGGTGTGGCCTCCACTCTGACCAATACCACCACGTTTGCGCAGTACGGTATAGAACTTGGTTCTGGAAAGGTTGCACAGGCAGGTGCAAGTTCGTCCGAAGCAGACACAGTGTATTGCACTTTCGAGTTGAAAAATACTGGAAAAGCCGCAAAACTCGACACAAACCCTCACCCGCAGGATCTTTCTTCCTATCTTGGAAACGACATTTACCGTCTAGAAGCAGAAGTAGAAGGCGACGGTTGGAAGGTCGCACTGCCAAATGCACTGGTGTATGCTGGATACGGTAAACAAAAAACAGTGAAGGTTGCTGTTGGTCGTGAGAGCAGAGCCTCAGAGGAAGCTACAGTCACATTGACTGCCACCAGTGAAGGCAACAAGTCTATCTCACGAACAAACTCGTGTAAAGTTCGTCTATAGCTGTGTACATAGCCCGTTGCTGGAGCAAATCCCTCACGGAACATAAGAAGTGACTTCATGTCTCAGAAATAGAGTCTGGTCTCATTGCCACGGTCTTATTCATAGCATGCATTATGCAGTATCATCATAGTTATGTCAGTTGTGATCTTCTAAACAGAGCACCTGTTGATGGGTTTTCTGGAAGCAGAGAATGACGCAGCAGTACGGTGTCATGCTTTTAGTTGATCTTTGCATAGCAAACCGTATATCATCTCTTGCCCTGGCAATCAGACAGCATAGAATCCTTTGAACACCTAAAGTCGACCTGGACTAGGCCGCGAACTTCTTAGACCCCAAAGTAAGATTAGAAGTCGAAGCTGGTACCTCACGAAGTAATAGATACCGAACGCACTGTCGGAAGTGTGAGATGACATGTATAATTATTATCGATATACTCGCATCCTAGCGAAGATGGATACAGTCACCGCAGTCAACGCCGACCCCCCTAAAAGAGTGCAAGCTGTGTCCATGCCGAGTAATCAAATATTCTAGTCTATCAGATACTTCTCAAACTCAGTGGGGACGTCATTATCTTCGTTCAGCGCCTTGGTAAACAAAGCGTTCCTGTCTTTCTCAGGGATACCGTCAATGTTGTACGTCTTGCCATTGAGCATGACACCATCAGGATACTGCTCGCCCGTGCACTCCGGAATGTCAGTCCTCTTCTCCTCTTCATCTGGACGATAGTAGCTGAATCCGTGGTAGTTATGGTTGTCTGGCGCGGAGATGCAAGCTGCCTCTCCGATAGTCTCGTTGACGGCGGGGGTACCGCATTGGAGTGGACCGTCTTGGTTCGTGTCTGGGCCCTCGTCCCAAGCGACAAAGTTCGGGTCGGAATATCCGGTCTCGTTGCGGATCAACAAGCCGGACTTGACGAGCGTCAGTTTGGCCGCGATCGCCGCGCTAATGTTCAGTCCACTGCGAGTGATTGTCACAGCACAGGTCCTGGGCTGGAAGTTGTGGTACACAAAACCACACCTGGTGTTGGGGCAGCCCTGTTTCTGGAACGTGTACAGGGTGTTGTTGGAGTACCGCACGGGTTCATCAGTAGGGTACCAAGCGGCACTGGTGCCAGCAAGTGTGCCAAGGGCGAGCAAGAAGTTGAGAATAGGAGCCATTATAGTTGGTTTGAAGGAACGATGATAATGATGTTGCGTAGTCTTGCTGTGTGGTCCTGCTGTCGTGATTTCTACGTCCAGTTAAATACAACTCAGATTATATATGTAAAGAGTATCCATGATTATGAAAGCGCATCGTCTTACGTTCTTGGTCAATTTCCGGAGTAAGCGCCGGCTCGTAATCCACCGATGCGTACACCGTAAAGTTTTCTTGTCGCTCGTGTCCACACACGAGTTGGTGAAGTTTTTGTTGAACTTCTTCCACCTGGAATACAACTGATACCAGCTGCATTCTTTTCTGACATGCGCATTATACAGCTATACATATGCAGTAGCAGCGACCGGTTCTCATGAGATTATTGGCGATCAAATTTCAGCATCACGGTTTAGGTTCCTGGCAGATGAGAGATTGTCATCGGATGCCCCGGGAGAGGTTCGGTGAAAATATCAGGTCCTGTATAGCGTCATGGTTCCGGTGATGCGGTACTATCTTCTGATCAGGGTATCTGATCAGAGGTTTAAGTAAGCTGACAAAAGGTAGCTACCCATCTATTGTATTTACTGCGTTAGAACCTTGCAAAGGCCTTTTGAATAAACTTGAATTCAAGCATACGGTCATGTCTAACAGACAAAAGCTGTCCCACTGCTACACAGTATTTGTGCAGACCCGCACTTAGTAAGAATTCTCTTACTGCATACTACTCACTTCATCAAGTGTTTTGTTTTATTCCGATATACTGCCGATCCTGTTGTACGTAGTCAACGGCTATAGGGCTGACATAAGAGGAGCCAAGAATATGTAAATCGGCCCTACTCTTCCACCACTGTGGTAACGTTGGTGATACAGTTTTGCGCTCCATAGAAACGAGCAGGTAAGAAATTAGGAACACATCATAGTGCTTACATGGTCTGCAAGCAGACGGAGTACATTCTGTGCAACCTTAAATTAGCGCAGTAATTTTAATTAGGTTTGTGGTCTGCATCTAAAAAGTCCATCGTGACGTAATCCTCATTTACAACCTGGTGGTTACACTTGTAGCATGTGTTTCTAGTACGGAACTTTCGCAAGAATCTTCCAAACATTGGTGCGAATATGTGATGGATCCATACACTTAAGACAGACATCGAACCATCGCCAGAGTGAAATCAATTTGTGGAAGCTAAGGAGCCTTGCTAATGAGAATATCTTCGCGTCTGAAGGCTTTGAGAATTGAACGTGTAGAGAGAAACAACTCAAAGGCAGCAGTAATTGCTAACCTCGTACTACTCATCGCCCTAATATCTATATACAGATCTACAAGATGAGAAGAACAAATAAGAAACTAGGCGAATTGGCGACCTTGGCTGTGCCGATATTAAGATAGTCACCGAGATTCAGTCATCTTTCTCCCGAAAATCAACCAACAATATCAAGTCAGAAGCTGTCCATGGGTAATCCCAAACATGGATAGTGAATGTAGCTCAGCGGAAATATCTTACCGCCGTCAGCAGATCGAAAGCCGCATGATCTGGAAGCGCTAGCTTTTCTTATTAACCATCCCGTTTGCTTCGAAAATGCTAGCCTAGAGCCAATGCGATTATGAATATGTGACTACGGATATGCGCTCGACCTTACTACGTGATTAGTTTGATCTACCAGAGTCGGTTCTGATCAATTTGATCGGAATTCACGGTTTCAGATCGTCGGTTAGTGATGTTGGCGAGTGCGAAATAATGAAGAGCGAAGCCAGGGTGACGCAGCAAAACTGAGACTCATTAGGCCATGTGAGTCCTGTCTCGGGAAGCCTGTGATAATCTTCGCGCAGAGGAGACTATTGTCATTCCAACATTGGTGTGGCCGGTATTCTAATGACCGTAACTTACGAATGATCGCGAGTTTGTAATCGTTGATTCTCCCACATAAACATAACATTGTTATTCACTCTAGATATAAACTCGCTGTGAGAATATTACAGTACACCTTGCTTAGATTTAGGTAATGTTATGATGCTGTTACACGCACTATATATTCACACAGCATATTGAGAACGTCAGATGATCAACCCACTAGCTAATTATGGGACCTAATATATAGGAGCTTTCCCTATGCGGAAGTATGGACAGCTGCCACGCTCACAGGATTGTAGGTCTTAACGAATCTATCGTCGTTAACAGAATATGGGGCTATTTCTTCTTCATCTGCTTTCTGTTCTCGTAGCAAACAACCGTCCATGGCGAGATCAAGGTCAGATATTCAAAGGCTTCCCCATCGGCATTGCCAGTCTTTGTGATCATTGGAGCCAGAATGAGTTCAACAGCCATTCCACTTCGGGCAGCTTTCAGCCCGTTCGGTGAAGCCATGCATGTCTCGTCGAACCGCATCTCTCCAAGATTTTCTACTGACCAGCGATGGACTTGAAAGAGGGCCCTAGACTTGCTGAACTCAAGATCGAGCGCAATGGTCTTGCCAATCACACTTTCAAGTTCCTTCCAGGCAATCGGAACGTTCCGCTGCACAAACGGCTTCAGTAACTTCTGCATCTCTGCGGAAACCCTGCCGACATTTGCCAGAACAGCTGGCTTTTTCACTTTCTCAGACAGCAAAAGCGCAGTCTTCGCTTTCCACGCGCTGTAGTCCCGTACATCTGCCAACCGTAGAGACTTATTCTTCAGCAATGTTGGAATGACCTTGGGTTCATCTGATGGTCGTTAGTAAGATCTTTAAATATTGTTGCAATGCTTGTTGATATTCTCATGCATAGAATGCAGAAACGGCGGAAGTACGTACCAGGCTCCAGTGCCATTTGGACCATTTCGAGACCAGCGCTCTGCTTTCCGCCCCAAAGTAACCCTCCATCCAATACCTCGTCCACCAGGGTATGCATGATCAGGCTCTGTAGGAGTAGCTCTCTGGTCCTCTCGACGTGGTAGTACTTGTGCGGATACTGGGTCAACTGGTTGAACACATTTAAATGTGATTCTGGCACGCGGTCAAAATTGCGTACGCAAAAGTGGGTGACCCATGACCCAATTTCGTAAACGATGTTCAGAAAATCCTTCACCAGGGTGTCATCATCTACTTTGTAATTTGGCTCTGGACGATTGGCAGACAAGGCCATTGTTGCTTTCCGCCATTCTTGAGTCGTCTGAGCGTGTCTTTGTTCCTCTTTCTGCAGCTTGTCCCTCAGTATCTCGATCTGAGCGACATGTTGGTAGTTGATGTCTATTAGAGTCTGCATGTCCCGTGCCTGTTCTTGAAGCTTCATGGACTGATCTGCGACTGGTTCACCAAGCATTTGCTCGAAACCTCCTGTCGTTTCGAGACCATGAGATTGTGTCTCGTCATGGTCGTTGGTGCTCCCGAGAAGTTCTTTGAGTGGAGTTTGTTCTGGGTTTTGGGTCGAATTGAGAGACGGTAGCGGTTTCTCACTAGCTTTGGGATTTTTATTCGCCAGATCTTCCAACTGAGTTGGTCTTCGGGTGACCACAGGTCGTGCTCTGGTATAGTTGTCTTCTCCCGGTGCGCTTGCCGTGCTGAATGAGGGTGTAGCATGTGAGGGCACTGGGGGGCCAGTATTGAGCGATGCCGTGGTAGAGACCGGTCTGCTGAGAGATCCATCCACCTGCACATTGACGTCGATTTTGGATGCTGGCGTGGCATTCTTTCTCACATCTTCTGAGAGGCCATCACTATGTGGCACTGTGTTTAACTGTACATCAGCTGTCTGCATATTGCCTTTAGCTTTAGCTTGATCGAATTTTTCTTTGGCGTTGACTAGAACTGTCTTTGCCTTCTTTGGAAAACCCATTTGGTCCTTCTCGTGTGGATAGAGTGCGATGTAAGCCTGGTGGACGGCTGCCGGCTTTATGCATTCTCAGTGGATTTCAGCCCCAAAGCCAGCGCCAGCTCGCCAATTATTCATAAACGCGCCCGCTTACCCTATTTAAAACAAGGGCTGCACGGAAGACCCCGTGTGCCCGCCTCTGCATGGATAGGCCGCGTGTGGGACGGAAGTTCCAGGCCAGCTACATGAGATTGTGGATTCAGCCGCACTGCTTGCTGCATCACGCTCACACAAAAGAACTTTGTCAATGCTTTACGATTGAAACTGTTAACCGTTTGTCATGTGTACTTGCCAGCTACTCTAATTCCTCTCAAAGTTCAACCCCAACTAAGGGCAGTATGACATTGACTGTTGTCGTAGCCACAAGACCGAGTATCGAGACAAACACCTGCAGATTATTCTTCATTTTGTCTCGTTTTCGCTCGCCCGCAATTTTCTCGGCGACTTCCTTACCAGTTTTGGCTTCTAGCCGTTTACGTTGGTCGAGGTTCTTTTGGTGCTGCTCGAAAAGAGCCAGTCGCCTAGTTTGCGCTTCTGCGCTGTTGGGGAGCCCCTCCTCTTCCATTTCTCTGATCTTCCTCTCTGATTCTCCAATCCTCTGATCTATCATTGGTACAACCAGCTGCCCAGCCCTTGTTTCGTCGAGACGCTTGCCTTGACCCACAAGTTCATCTTGAATATCCAAGATGATATTCTCTTTACGCATCAATCGACAAACAAACGCTTCCGCCATTGATCTGCTGCCGTCAAAGCGGCGAATGGTTGAGCCATTTTTCTCCATAGTCGTCCAAAACTCTCTTCGGAGCTCCCGCTCTCTTTGCAAACCCTTCCCTTCCTCTTTCATCTCATCCCACATGGTAGTCAAAAGAACAACATTCTCCAAGTTTTGATCTCCGCAGAGTCTTGTAAACATTTCAACGTATCGCTGAGCAGATCCTGACATCCTGTTATCGGTAATTCTGTGCATGTAGATTATGCCCTTCAACGGAATGCCAAGTTCGTACTGTGCGCAGAGAAAACGCACAATCTCTTCGAGAATTTCAGCATCTGATCTTGTTGTATCGTCAAATCCAGGTGTATCCACAAGCGCGACTTCTTGCCGTCCAATTCCAACCCGAACGACTTGACACTCAGCGGTTTCTATCCAGTGTTAGTGATCTCAAAGATATAACAAGCGCCGATAATTTACTTGATCTAAGATGATGGCCCTCCGCAACAGCACCCTGCGCTAATTTGTTGATGAAGTAGCTTTTCCCAGATCCGGTGACGCCCATCACCAAGATCATACTGCACTCGGCATCTCTTTTAGAAATCAGCATCGTGTATAGACGTCTCGTAGATCAATTCCGGAAGTATGTAGAGGTTGCTACGAAGCCCAGCACTGTGAGTGATTTTTAGCACTCCGTCAAGAAAGGCTCCAGCCCATCCGCAGGCGACTCGGCAAATCTGTACAAACAAACAGCGCCTAATGCAAGCCAATATTGGTGGCTTGTATCCGGTCTATTAGGAATGTATTCCGTCTTGTCACTTGTTGGTCGCTTTGGTATCAGCTGTGCTGTGGCTTCCCCACATCTCGTTCGATCTTGACTTGGGGGCCGCCAACAACAAGAAGCCGCTACATGAAGACAGCCGCACTCTTTTAAAGTAACTCACACAGCCTAGAACCAGCCTCTCCCCTTATTTTTTCAGCCTCTTGATGCTGAAGTGGTAAAGTCAAGGTTCGCGTGCGTCAGCTGGTGGTTTAGCATATCAGCCCACGAGGTTGGCCAATCTCAGCTCGTGAGGCTAGTGAATCTCAGCTCGCTACTCCACGAACGCCTCCATCACTCATGACTGTGCACAGACGTCCAATCGCGATCAAGCTCGTAATATTGCCTCCTGGCAAGTTCCTGGCATGAAGAGGCCGCATAGTCTAGGCAGGTACGATTTACTCCCGTCAAGCATTCTGCAAGTCTCAGGCTGCACGTCTTCTTCCTCCTCATAGCAGCATCATGGGTTTTTTGAAAAGATTGGCAACCCGAAACAAGACCAGGTCCAGTTGGGATTTATTGGATCCGACAGATCGTACACTTGATGAGCCCAAAAACACACAAAGACCGTCCTCGCTCTTGTTCTCGCCTCCACCGCCGCCCTACAAACAGGAGGAAACCCAGGAGATCTCAGTCTCTGATCTAGGAAGTTTACTAGTTGGAATCGACTTTGGAACAACGTAACTGAGTATCTTGTCGCTCCGCAGCTTCCAATTGCTGATAGATTCCAGCTATTCTGGTGTAGCGTGGGCATATTCGAAACAACCAGAAGATGTCAATATCATTACAAACTGGGACAGCACCGAATACGCAAGTGCGGATAAAGGCAAAGCGCCTACAAAGATTTCTTACGGAAAGGGCTATGACCAAGCGACTTGGGGTTATGGAGTCGCTGATGATGAAGCGGTTGAATGGTTCAAGCTTCTTCTTCTTGACGATGCAGACATGGACCCCAAACAGCGACGGTCACCTCAGATCATGAAAGCCAAGCAGTTACTGCAAAATGCCGGAAAGACCCCTGTCCAAGCTATTGCTGATTACCTGCGCCTCCTATGGAAGCATGCTATCATGAACATCAAGCGGAGTTTCGGAGAAGCAGCAGTCGAAGGCCTGCCCATTCGGGTTGTCTGCACTGTGCCTGCAGTATGGACGACCAACGCTGTTGGTAGGATGAGAGAAGCAGCTCAGGAATCCGGCATCATGGATTACCGCCCGGCAGGAGAAACGACAATGGATTTTGTTTCCGAACCGGAAGCAGCCGCGTTGGCAACGTTTGATGATCTCAAGTCGCGACCCAACTTCCAAGAGGGTGATTGCTTTGTTGTATGCGATGCTGGAGGTGGTACAGTAGATCTGATCAGCTACAAGGTTGTTGCGACAAAACCTCTCAAGCTGATAGAGTGTGTCGAAGGCTCAGGGAAGCTCTGCGGCGCTGTATTCTTGGACCAAGAATTTGAAGCACTCATGAAACAGGTACTTGGTGATGCTTGGAACATACCTGATGCTATCATGAAAAGCTTCATGAGCTCGCAATGGGAGAATGGTGTTAAACGTGGGTTTGAGGGGCAAGACAAGAACTGGAAGATCACTCTTCCTCACGAGTGCGTGGAACGGGGTGCTCCTTATCATCTCGATCTCAGCCAGTACGTCTTCTCCGTGCAATTTCATTCACCAAGCTAACGAAATTCTGACTAGAGGACACGTTCGTCAGATATTCGAGGAAGTTATATCTCAAATTCGCGTGCTTGTCAACGAGCAGATCGATGCCATCGAGGGAAAGGAAGGCAAATTGCCCAAAGTGAGCCGACATGCGGCCCTTTCCTTTACGCAACTAACTTTCGTAGGCTGTTGTGCTGGTCGGAGGATTCGGAAGCTGCCGATATCTCTACAATCTGCTCAGCTTGGAGAGCAAACATCGCGGCATTGAAGTTTACCAATCACCAGGTACCAAGCCGTAAGTTGTGGTCAACTCATCTCTGTTATTTTCATCCTGATACATTGCAGATGGACTGCAATCTGCCGCGGCGCAGTTTTCAAAGCATTGACAAACTCTTCATTGCCCGGAACTATGGTCCAGTCGAGGATCTCTCGGTGTAACTATGGTACTTGCTACAACACCGACTTCGACCCTTTGAAACACTTAGAGTGTGACCAATACGTCGACAAGATTTCTGGTCGGAAGAAAGCTTCGAACCAGCTCCGATGGTATCTCAACAGAGTAAGACATCAGCTGTTCATCCGTAAACCGTCGCTGACAACGTGTGACTAGGGAGATAACATAGACGAGGCCAAGCCTTTGTGCCTTTCATGGCATATCAATGTATCGACAGAGAAGTACTGCAACTACTATCCTTTGTCAGCGTCCATATTCACATGCAACGATCGGATGCCACCGACTCGACTGACAAGTACGGTCCGTCCGGGGCCTTCAATTCAGTCTGAGAAGCCTGTGGACATCTCTAACCTCCGATCATTCAAGGGAGCGGATGGGAAATACTATAAAAAGATAGACTTCTCGATCGAGATGACGGTCATTGGTACTGCTCTTGAGTTTGCTCTTATGTATCAAGGTAAGCACATCGGGCATAGCTCGGTGAAAGCTCAAATTGACTGATAGCCTGAATGTACTCCGTACTACGTAAGATGATTGCATTATAACTGGATTGGGACAAACCTTACTTCGTATGACTGTGACCCCCGTATGTCTTGTACATACTTCGTAAGCCCAGCATCAATTTCGGTCTCACCTCAGACGGGGCTAAGTCTTTTTTAATCTCTCAACACCCCTTCGGAGCCTTTATGAGGCTTTGTCCCAGCCGAGCAAAAGCTGTGCAGCCAGACCATTGTAAGATGAAAAATTATGACTGAAGTGTGTTGTACGCTTTGACACGCCATCGCCACTTTCTTCACACTTAGCAGCACACACTCCAGCCCAGCTTGACATCGAAGACATCGGTTAGCAGCACGAGCCGCTCGTTTAGTCACGCCCGCCTGCCTAGAGTACCCAACGTGCAGCGTTTTGTTTCCTACTAAAGACGCTCTAAGAGATATTCTGTCTTTAGTAAGCCTCTCACCTGGCATCGTAAACCTACTTATCGCTGTACAAACACCTACTATTGACCAGATCAAGCGTCTTCCTACCCAGCATCGCGGCTTCTGTGGTGTTTATCTTCTTATGCTCGAGAAGGATACACAGCGCCCCAAGATATACATAGGCTCTGGTACTAAGCAGAAATATGGAGTTGCTAATAGACTCCGACACGATAAATCTACCAAGAGATCGTATCCTAACACTTCTAGCATAGTAAAGAAGGCTTTAGAGAGCGGCTATCGCTGCAGTCAATCTCCTCTCTCTGAACCCATCCTTGGGGCCAGCGAGACCCTCAATTCTGAGCGAACAGCTGAGAAAGAAGTTAATCACCACGGGGAACGGCGGCTCAAGCAGTTTCGGCAAAATCGAATCTTGATGGCGAAGTGCAACGCCTATGACCCTGGAGGTTATCGCCATTATTATCAAAAGGCTAACGAGAAAGCCCGACGTAAGGCTATAGCTTCCGGGAGATTTAGATGCAAGGATTGCGACCGGAATTTTGAAAGTCAAAGGAACTTGACGAGACAACGCCGCCATATCTCACCTTGTAATCGCCAAAGGCATTTCAGTGGCTGAACTCATTACCAGCTTCACCACTGACTTCGTCTGGAAGGATTGCACCAAATGTTCTAGAACAACTTCATCGCTGTCTGAACACCCAGAGTCTCTAGGGCACCAGGCACAGAAAGAGGGCATTCCCAGAGCCGAGATCATGGCCTCGACGCGACAATCCAAGGAGTTTTTCTTGCGAGCTGTGCAACATTTCATTCATAGCACCTGATCCGTTGCATAAACATAAGAGGACTCCAAAACACATGGCCAGGGTTCCCAGTATCTCCAAGGTCAAGGTCATTGTGTTGATTGTCGTACCAAAGCGGTTCTGTGGAGCTTGCGACAAGTCTTTCCCGACACTTGGGGAGTTACGGGGCACACGAGCAGAGTCCAGCGTCTCTCGAAGCGCTTGTGAGCCCTGCGACAAATCTCACACCGCTAGTAAAACACCGGGCCTACATAAGCAGTCAACGGAACACGCTGCCAAGTCAACCAGTGTTGAGAGAGCTAAGCGGCAATCAAGCCTACACTTCACCTTTGGCGCTCAGTAGACACAACATCAAGGCAAAGGCCACGCATTCGAACGCCTAGCTGAACAAGTCAACTTTTCAAACGTTGTCGGGCCTGCAACTCTCCTTAGCCTCTGATATCGTATCGCCTAGTCTCTGTGCGGCGGTAAAGGCACGCCAGTATCTTGGAATTGCTAGGGCATGCTGGACGAGGACTGGAAACCAGCAGGGTGAGTTTTGAATAGGACCCAAATTCGAAGCAGCGGCCTCTTCCAAGTCCCTCACAAGGCTCGCATCTTCGCAGGCAATGTTGAGAACGAGTCTTAATGGTCGCTGGAACGCTAGCGCGAAAACGGTAATCCCCTGCCAAGCTACTTATCACAACTAGACATGTTCATTGTCCTATCCACACGTTCCCTACTCTTAATTGCCTCGCGCCAGGCCTATTGGCTATCCCATCAGACATGCCGCCAGTCGAGGTTCGGGACGTTACGCGCGACCAGCTTTCTTCCGATTGGGGCAACGAGTCGACAAAAGACAGCACAACGACGACGGATGACATCAGCTAGGCTCATGGAAAATTGTCCGTGTCTCGAGCGACCAAGGCATACTCGCTGCAAAGAGCTCCGAGTGCAGTCGACAGCCATCCAAGGCACCGGCAAAGACGGGCTTGGCCACCATCGGAACAGGGGTGGGTTGCGTCGAGATCGGCGTAGGGCTATGGCCAGGCACATCACCAACAGCCATTGCCTCAGCCGCGCCACGACTAGCTACGACCGAGAGCCACAATTTATTTCACATTGCACTGCGTCACTGTTCTAGCTCGGATCCTTCTCTGACATCAGTTTGGGCGGGCGAGGTGCGCCTCGGAGACTGCTGCTGGCCTTGAATGCCGCTGGATAGCTGGGAGACGTGACGACACGCTGTTTCATGATTAATTGACGGCTGCGAGGCACCAGGGCGGCCAAGGCTGGTCTGGGTTACCCTAACAACAAGTGGATCGGCGGGACGTTAGATCGCGTGCTACCAAGGCAGCCGGTGGTGTGCTGCAAAGGCTGCATAGCACGCCAGCCCGAACCAAGTGCGCTGGTTATTGTTGTCGCTGTCCACCAGGCCAGGTACATCCGACCCAAGCGCCTTTTACTTTGGAGCTTGCAGAGCGCGGTGCTGACGGGAAAAAAGCTTGGCTTGACGACGAGTGCTCAGGACAGACCGGTTTCAGGGTGGGAGTATGGCTTCTTGCACGCCCAAAATAGCAACTAGTATGGAACAGCCCATTCGACAGCAATCTCCATGGCTCGGCTGGCGAGCATGTGCACACCCGGTGTGGCTTCGTAACGCCTCCGTGGACCTTGGCTGCAACATCGCGACAGATTGGGTCAAAGTCGCGCAGGGGACGACGTCATGAGCTAGCACAGACTGATGGCCCAGCCTGAGAGAACAGGAATAGAGTGGAGCGGGTCTGGGGCTGCTCGATTCCTACAGGCCCACGGAAACAAAAGAGGCGAGACATGTGGCGTCACCCGTCGCCTTTGCCCAGGTTTGGCCTTGCGAAAAGTGGAGGAGGCGGTGCGCAGCCAGCACACTGTTTGTGTCCCGAAGGGCTGTGTGTGCAATTGACGACGCTAGTACATGCACACTCTTGATATAAGAATGCTCAGGATGCCCCCTCTTGTCTTCTCCCCATTCCACAGATACCCACTCCACATCACTTCAACTCGTTCCATTCGCCGTACCACTCACTACCTACTCACTACTATCCAACACCAACAAGATGCGTTTCACCTACATTGCCACCGCTCTCTTCGCCGCCGGCGCTGCCAACGCCCAGGTCGACAGCATCATCTCTCAGATCACCTCAGTCGCTGGTAGCCTTCCCTCGGACGCTGCCTCTGCTGCCGACAGCATTGCCAGCCAGGTCACCTCAGCTGCCGGTGGTGTCCCCTCTGACGCTGCGTCAATTGCCTCGAGCGTCGGCTCCCAGATCACCTCGGGCGCTGGCAGCCTCCCATCCGACGTTGCTTCGCGTCTCTCCAGCATTGCCTCAAGCGCTGCCTCAGCTGGCTCGTCGATCCGTTCTGAAGTCGAGTCTGCTGCCCGCTCTGTCACATCCGATCTCGGCTCTGCTACCTCGACTGCAGGCGCTGGAGCCACTGGTGCTGCTCAGCCCAACGCCCTGCCCGCCATGGGCGCCGTTGCTGGTGGTATCTTCGCCATTGCTGGCCTCCTATAAATGGATCGCCGAGTCTCTCTTTCATAACACCACATCAGTATCATTACATTTCCCTCCGGTAATTCTCAATCGGCCAGCGACAACCAGCTTTTAGCTGAGCTCGCTTTGTTTCGTATGTACGAGGCATCAGGGATAAGAGTGGGTTCACGGCGAAAGTGGGTTGTTTCTAAACTGTCTATACGATTATAATAAGTTCAATGAAAGCATTCAATACTGTTTTGCTATGGTTCTGTGGCCGTCTCATACCGTGCTTGCGTGATTGTGCCGTTCTCATGCTCGTCTCGATGCACCGCTGCATTGAGGAAGATTTTCTGTGCTGGCTCTGGAACTGTGACAAGCCAATGGCAGCGGTTGTGTATCGTGCTGAAGGCCGAATGCATACTGCAAGTGAGGTGAGCAGGGCGCCTATGACGTAGCGCCGCGCGTCCCCTGCTGGTCGTTTCAGCCGCGGCTCCAATGGTGCGCCTCCCCGCTAGCGCGACTCTCGCCATGCACTCCACACTCGCATACATTTGCTCATTCTTACCACGCCACCCCGTCGATCCATTAGCCCATCACCATGGCACACTGCTCGACTGCGTCGCTTGGCTGGGGCCTCGGTCGCTGGGCGTCCGTAGCAACATCACAGGTGCCCGCACAATAGGGGCTGACACGGTTACGTTGAGCTAACATGACAACAGCGGTGGGACAGCCGTGCGCTGTGTAACCCCAACAATCGCATACGGCGATCCCATGCATAGTAATACTATGCTATGTAAACACACTAATCACGTACGAGAAATACAGCAAGGCTCGCATCATGATTCCCCCTTCATCAGCCACTGAGTCGAGGCGTCAAGTCGATGCTACCCTCACCAACCCGCCCAATGCAACACTTTCAGTCTAGCACAATGTGCAGAAACAAACATAAGGGCAATATGACAAAGTGGCCAACGACATTGTCTTCTCATAACTTTGTACACATTGTTTATAATGCGCCTATATGTTAGAGATCCCCCCGACACTTCATCTGCCCTGTAGAGCAACCCATATGCTGATCGCTGGTTGCCGGTCATGGATCATGTCAGAAACTGTATGCACGCCATCCAACGGTTGGACAAGGGTATGTCGAGCTACCCAGCATCACGGCATCATGCTCCAGCCAAGCGTGACGGGCTCTTTGGGCTTCAAAAACCTAATCGCGTTCATAGCATCGTCCAAGGTACAGCACTAGGGTTTGCGGCTGTAGCAGTCATTGTTGTTCTGACCGTTCTTTTTCTTGTCAAAAGACGCCGCAGAAACAATGTAGTCAGTCATATCAAGGACAGCGAGGCTAATCTTGTTGTCGAGCTTCAGACGAGCAACGCCTCTCGCAAGCCAACGGTGCCGCCCCCTAGACCCAATTCGCCCTACATGGGAGACAGGTTCCCTGATGGCGTGATAGGTGGCGGCCAGAGCCCGCATTTGCGTGCGCAGCCTGATTATAGGAACCCACAACAGAACGACGATGGCGAGCTCCACGAGATTGATCTGGGTGAGGCGAGGCAAGTCGCCTAAGACGAGAAGCCAGACTTCTCTGGTATGGCGATATCGAGGGTCCTGGGACATGATATGAATTGACATGCGAGTAGCCCCGAGACTGCCATGCACTGAACTGTGGCTGTGCACTCAACCTTGTCACTGGTATTCTCGTAATTCCATGCTAAGCTTTCACAACAACATGGATTTTCTGCCACTGCCATGTCTACCGGCTTTCAACAACTGTCTTCTTCAATTGCTAGCAGAAATATCTAGCGAAACTTCTTTTCTTCTACCTTCAAATGCCTGAATGCGCCTGTTACTCGGTGCCATACCAGGGTTGGTTGTTGGCAATTCATCCTCCATGATTAGCACTAGTCTGCAGGGAGCAATAACAAACCCGAGAGTTTCAAGTAGGAAGGTACTCAGGAACACCAGCCCGTAGCTGTGTGGATATACAAACAGCGGCTGTTGATGCCAGCCACCATCTGTCGTAGTATTTATTTAGATCAAGTGATTAATCATATTGTCACCAGACATCAACGTCAGTCCAACAACATGTGTAACGATATCAAATCTGCTTATACAATGTCTACCGATGAATATACCAGCCGAACAATTGAGCATATATACCTAGTCTGAAGTCTTACTGATTCACTTAATACTGCCCTGTATAAATATGAAAATTATCCTCTTCATTCGTATATCCGGAACATGTGTGACTTCAGTGGTTATTTGTCATTTGATCATTTCTTCATCTGCTGCAACCCCAGCACAATCTCCCCCACATCTTGAAACATGTCTCAACTTGGGCAGCACTAATTCTCACATGGCATACCAGGCGTTACCAACAGGCATCATCACTCCGCTCACAGGCTGAGCAGCATCAGAGGCCAGAAAAGCAATGCTTTCTACAATGTTGTTGGTCCCTACAGATTCATACAGGAGATCATCTCTTTTCCTACCCGTGGACAGGTTCTGAACCAGGGCTGGCAGCATACACTAGCGAGAACATGGCCATAGTATCCAAATTCATCTGCAAACGAGAGTGTGGACGATATGCAATTGTTGTTTCCTCGCAAGAGTAGCAAATTTCTGACATGTAGAGGCTTTCAGAGTTGCGAGAATCGTAGCCGACACGTCAAGCCTCTTTTGGTGCATTTAACGTCCATTCATGGCTGCCTGTCCAGTTCCTGGAAGCATGGATTCGAGCAGTGTTCCTTGATGCCATTGATCGTTTGTGTCACCAAGTATCAGTTCTTTTAATCGTAGTGCTTCTTTTCGTCAGATCCAAGAGGTCCTCATGCTCAAGTGCCATGAGCGCCTTGGATTTTCTCAGCAGTTTACAATGTCTTGTTGGTGATAGGGTTGTAGGTAAGAGAATTTTAATCACTTGGCTCCAGTTAACAGCTTTACAACCTTTTCATGTCTTTCATTACTTCATAGCTCTTCTATACGTTTTAGATCTCTGTGTCGACTTCCGCAACCTTCTTGGCCCACTGCTTGTTTCTTCATCCATCTCGCACGTGCACCCGACCCAAAGTTCTACTGACCGTCTTTCTGAGTACAAATCCTAGATCTAGATACTACTTCTTGCACCTCTTTGGAGTGAGAAAGCAACCTTTGGGCGAATTCTTCCTCGGGACGATAGCTTCACTTCTCAACCATACGCAACAGGTATGCATTCTCGTGTTGGTTGTTATCGCTTTTGAATGACACGGAGAATTTGAGATGCAACTCCTTACAAGTAGTCACATTTTCTCGAAGGTAGGTATCATTTATTCAGCCATACGAGTCGCTCAAATGCTCTTGGCATCTTATGGGAAGAGCAGGCCTTGGTGCTGCCCTACTGTTTTGGTCTACGATGTTGCCCAGAGC
>JAODYC010000031.1:151375-166661 GCA_026262405.1 Curvularia hawaiiensis
TGCTGCTGCTGTTGCTGCTGCAAAAAGGACGTCGCCATCGAATGACGCACTAGAGGATGGGAAAGTGAAAATTCTGATCACGATAGCTCTGATTTCCGGCAAAGCATCGGCCTCGTACTAAACAGACGTGTAAGCTGGCTATGACAGCGGCATGGTGACTCGCGGCGGTCGTACGAATATATTTTTGGATCGCGTGCGCCACCGTGGGTCTTGTGTATCACTAGCGCCAGATACGTTCCATGGAAATGATGACGGAGTGCGTGCAGAAATGCACTTAGCGCGGCAAAGACGACGAAGAAAACAGGCTTCGAAAAAGCAAGTGCCCTGCAATCAGGGCAAGAGAATTATCCGCACAAAAGTACAGTAGTGAGTGGGGGTGCTGCAGGGAAAACGGGCTGTTGAACGGCACGTGACCTGTCTTCCGATCTCACATCACACGTCAAGGCTCAGCGTGCTCCGCAATATCTCGATACGCGTACCTGCCGCTCATCATACGAATATGTTACAGCTGTCTGATCGACAAAAAACCCCTTTGGCTGCGAGATATGTTCATGATTATCTATTTTAGCAACGTCTGCTTTTGCGTTATTTTTGCTCTCGTTGACTGCTCCGCGGAGGAAGAAGCCGGGCGATCTTGCTCAATGTGCTATCACGAACATTGTATGAGAGTCTCGAATATGCGGAGGACAGAACATTTTAGCGAAGGGCTCGCAAAAACACACGACATCAGAAATTCCTGGTTGAACGGTAGATTACTTGTGTGTTGTTCACGATGAGGCTGACATGCACCTGAAGGATACACAAGCTGTGATTCGTTGTACCCGCCGTGGCCTACTCATCTAGAAGCTGTCCGATAAACTTGTAATACCTAGCCGAAATTTTGTTTCTGCAATGCAGTTCAATACTCAAATTGAAAGCAAGAATGCCCGTGTCAGGAGTTTGGCGCATAGACAACTTTTGCTCACGATGTATCACTCCAGACATGCCTTTGCCACGTCAGGGGCGGTGCCTAGGGGAGACGAACACATTCCCACTTGAATCGCGAACATATACATCGGTGGTATCCTTGAATGCTGGTTCGAAATTTGCTAGAACTGAAGATGAATTGACATGGTCTCTAGTCTCAAACACGGCCTCGCCATTGGTTAGACATTTCCGCATAAGCTTGCGCCCACACCTCGAATTTGTTCCACGGGCTTATCGCCTTCTACTCGGCAGCGAAAACGCCGAATCGCAGATAGCACGACCTGGTAGTGTTGAGGACGGAGATAAACATGAGTTTCCAGTCTGTAATAAATTCCCAGATGGTGTGGTAGAAAAAGAGTATCCATAACCTTTGACCAGTCACTGCTTGCGTCTTAGTCTGGCGGGCTTGCAGGTAATTGGCTATGTACGCGACATCAACTACGCGGAGTGTTGGTCGGCACGATCCATTGGTTGCCAGAATACGACTTGAGGTTAGACCCAAAAATGGTAAAAGCCTAACTCCGTTGATCCGTAAGAGAACATGAATACAGTAAGAGATGGATTGCAGTATATAGTCCTGCTAGTGTTTTCTTCAGCGGCCAACAATCTGCTCACATACTCACTCTACATCTTTGCAACCTCTCTTCTCGCAACGACTTGAAACAATGGGCTTCCTGTACAGCCAACTCTTCGTTAAACTGCCTTACCCTCAAGGCAACTTCAGCGGAAAAACTGTTATAATCAGCGGCAGCAATGTCGGCCTCGGAAAAGAAGCAGCTCGTCACTACGCACGACTGGGTGCCAACAAGCTCATTATCGCTGTGCGCAGTGTCGGCAAGGGTGAAGAAGCGAAACAAGACATTGCGCGCACAACAGGACACAAGAACATTGAAGTCTGGAAGCTCGACATGAGTGACTACAGCAGCATCAAGGCCTTCGCAAAGCGTGCGGAAACGGAGCTCGACCGCATTGATATTTTTATTGCAAATGCTGGTGTCGTTCGCGCAGAGTATCACCAAGTCAACGGACACGAAGAAAGCATAGCCATCAATGTCGTCTCTACGACGCTCCTCATAGCCAACATGCTACCCAAGATGTGCGAAACAGCTACTCGGTACAACGTCCGACCTACCTTCACAATCACAGGGTCCGGATCATACACGCACACTTCGTTTCCCCAACGCTCCGCCCCAGACGGAGAGATACTGGCCACGCTATCTGACCGGGAAACAGCAGAAAGATACTGGTCACAACAGTATCCCGCATCCAAGCTCGTGCAATTGCATATAGTGCGCGCCATAGCCGCCCGCCATCCCGCCAGCGAGTTCCCCGTCACAATCAACGTGGTCAATCCCGGCTTGTGTTGGTCTGGATTGGCGCGCGAGGCCAACAGCTGGGGATTCTGGCTTTTCAGACTGGCTGTTGCGCGATCGACAGAGGTCGGTAGCAGGACGCTGGTGCATGCGGGTGCATCGGGTATCGAGACGCATGGGGAGTACCTGTCCGATTGCGGGATCGAGCGCCCGAGTGCACTAGTGACGGATGCAGCGGGTCAAGATGTAGAGGAACGTATAATGGCGGAGATTCTCAGGGAGATTGAGGCTATTCAGCCGGGAGTGAGTAAGAATCTATAAGATATATGTAATGGCAATTTAGCTCGCATAGTTCCATGGGTGAGGAGGGTTTAGTGATTTTGGTGTTAATTTTTGTAGAAGGATGCATTTCAGTTGAAATTCAAGTGTTTTCTCATTTGGCTATCAAGTACTTGACTCAATAAAAATCATACCATATATACTGCACGCTGGTTTTCTCGACCTACCATATTGTCGTGTCTTTCGAACTAATCTACAGAATTCCTCATCTCACCAGCCCTATTTACGTACTTGGGGAGTCTGGCTAAGCACGGCAGTCTCCATTGCGAGAACGTATACCCATAGCTCAGTAATCACATCAAGGTGCGCAAAGCCTTCATTAACTATGACGTGTATCTGTCGGGAAATTTCAAGATCAAACAGCCCATACGTAAAAGTCCCGCCTTCAGCCACTAGTCTCGCTTCCCAACATCGACGGGAACATCCTGATGACTTCCCGGGCCACTCACAACACCCAAAGTCGACATGGGCGATGCTGTGGGTCCAAATCCATGCAACACCATCATGTCTTCTTCCGCATCACTGAAATACTTGCAGTCCAAGCCTCTCAACTCGTCCTCCTCGCTGGCCCGGATATGGCATCCGGGAATCTTGTTGATAATGAACAGCAAGACCACCGAGATGACAAATGACCACGCTGCGCACGTTGTTGCGGCAGCAAGTTGATATCCCATTTGTTTCCAGTTACGATCCCACCATCCACCCTCATACGTGTTGCTTACGCCGTCGAGAGCCGGCACCGATTTCGAAGCGAAAAAACCTGTCAAGATATCCCCTACAAAACCACCCATGCCGTGAATAGCAAAAATGTCCAGACCCTCGTCGACTCGGAGAAGATGCTTGTACTTGACCGTGAAAAATGATGCGCACGAGGTGAGAACTCCCACCAAGGCGGCAGTCTCAATGGGAACAAACCCGCAAGCCGGAGTGATGCCGACGAGACCGGAAATAATACCAGAGCAAAAGCCGATGATGGAGAATTTGTGGGTGAAGAAATATTCCAATACAGCCCAGGCGATACCACCACCTGAAGCAGCAAGGTTGGTGTTACAGACAATGTATATCGATCGAATCGAGAGGTTCGCCGTTGAAGCACCTAGGCAATTTAGTGTTTGACCGACAAAGATAAAAGGCCACGTTATTCTCACCGTTGAAGGCATACCATCCAAACCAGATGAGTATAGTTCCAAGACCAACGAGAAAAGGGCTATGAGGCCTAAAGTGTGGGATCCTCGGATGAAGAGACTCCTTGTGCGGATCAGCCCGGGGCCCCAACATGAGCGCCCAAGCCAAGGCCGCGAAGCCAGACGCAATATGCACTGGACCCGATCCTGCGAAATCCAACACGCCAAGCTTGTACAGCCAGCCGCTGGGATTCCACTCCGCATACGCGAGGATGTAGTAAACAAATGTAGTCCAGCAGAGCAGGAAGAGCATTGAGGGTCCAAGACGTCCACGCTCGAGCATCGCCCCAGCCAAAATCATCGCTGTCGCCGTAACGAACGTGAAACCGAAACAAGCGTAGAGAATGTCGGGTATGTCGCTGTTGGCAAGCGATGGATAGCCGAGCGTGTTATGTAGGCCAGCCTTGGATAAGTCTCCGATAAAAGGGCCAGTGGTATGTGATTGGTATAGCGAATATCCATAGGCCCAGAACTGGATGCCTGCAGCGCATGCACAAAAGAGCGACTGGAAAATCATCGTGAGAGCTGCCTTGCGGCGATGCATACCTGCATAAAGAAAGCCAATCGCCGGTGTAATCTGCCTAATAGATCGTCAGTAGAACGTCACAGCTCTGCAGCGAGATACTTGCCAACACAAGATCGTGCTGACCTGTAGATGCGTAGGTACCGAGTTAGTGTATGTCTCACATGCATTTCGTACATATCTCTCTTACCAACATCCAACAGAGGTCTCCCTTGTCATAGGGGGCATTGAGGTCAGCGGTCATAGGGTCTCCCCCAGTCGGGGTTGTGTTGTAGTCAGGCCATTCCGTTATGGGTGTTGGGGCTGGCAGCGTAGCCATCTCTACCAAAGATCCTGGTGCAGTGGACTAGATGGTTTAGGCAACCAATATGTATTGAGAACAAACCACAACCCAAGCGTCCTGGGTAACATGGTGTTTATATCTACCACCACCATTCCATGCGTAAGACTCGATTGTACGAGCACTCGATAATGCTGCCGAATACAGTGATATGCAGCGCATCGCAAGGGTACAGACAGGGATAGATCAGAGGAGCTAACGCAAATAGAGAAAGGGAATCCCCATGACTGGCATGGTACAAACAGTAACATTCGTTATCGTTCCACTTCTCCAGTGGATGTGGAGACGGCCAAGAGGGCGGAGAGCGGGAACCCATACAACACAAGGCTTGGCGCAAGATAAGGATGCGTGGGGTATACAGGTCTTATCCAGAACCTCCATAGAGTGTCATATGGAGCGCATCATTGTTGCTTTGAAAGAAGCTCCCAACACCGGCGCATTCCAGTTGACAATGTCTCGTCGCCCATGGACGCGCCGTCTACCCATTTACGAGAAGGCGGTCCCTTGCAGGTCGGCTTAAAACTCGCGGCGCTATCGGCATCGACCCTGAACTGATAGGCGTGCATGGTAAGCTTTAGATGGGTGAAAACATGGACCAATGGCGGAAGAGAAGCCACATAATATGCTTGACTCATATCGACGTCGCCGGCATCGAGGCCGGCAATGTATCGTTCTGCCAGTGTCTTGCGTTGCTGAGGCGTCTTTTGCGACGCCGCCAAAGAGCTTTGCGGAAACTGCCTGTGGCATGATCAGCGAATGCTATCTCAGACGGAAAAAGGAGCCAGAAATTGGCTTATCATGATAACAATCCAGGGGATGCCCAATGTGAGGCATCATGGATTACTCTCGTTCTAGATGTCGCCGCGCACGCTTTACGTACCACAAGGATGCTAGCAGGCCTGGTGGAATTTGTTAGCATAGTGCCATCTAGTGTAGTAGTATAACAAACCTTTGTTAGGCCTCTGCTCGATGAGCCACTTGCTGCTTCCGTCCGAAAAGCAAATCTCAATCATGCAAACAACACACTCTTCCTCGGCGGCCTTTTTCTTCGCCACCTTCATCGGAAACAGCGAGCAATAGCTCAACACCGGCTTGAGGTCAGCAGCCGGTGGAGGCAGTTTCCGCTTCTTCGAGTCCTCCGCTGGCGGGTCGTCGACACTCTCTTGATCAGTCTCGGCGTCGGCGCTGGATTTCGGTGTGCTGACGCCAAAGTAATTCGAAATGGTATTGGTCTGTTTGGTAGCAGCCTTTCTCTTCTTGTTCGCCCTTAGTGGTTCGTCAGTGGGCGTGTCGTCTTCAACCATGACCAGGTCTTCTGTATCCAGCGGAGCACATAGTGAACATGCATCTTCGATATCAGGGATGACGGTGGATGCCTGACGCTTCTGGGACAATGCCTTCCCTTCACTATACACTCTGCATGTGCCTTGTATGGGGCATTCGTCGCACCGTGGTCGTGGAGTACAGACGGTAGACCCGAGTTCCATGAGTGCTTGGTTCCATAATCCGGGCACTGCGCTCTTCTTTTGCTCTGGGTAGTTCGATGCAAACTTGATCAATTGATCCGCCATATCCCACAGCACATCTGTGGTTTTCTTGTCCTTTGCATCCATGTACAAGCCCAGCTGCCGGCTGAGGACTCGCGCTACGTTTCCGTCCAGCACAGGCTCAGGTTCACCGAATGCAATACTGGATATTGCGCCTGCAGTATATCTGCCGATGCCTGGAATCTCTTGGAGCTCAGCCGCACCACTGGGAATTACGCTCGAGGAACTAGAACTAGATGTCATCTGCTTGGCGCCCTCGTGAAGACGGGTCGCACGAGAGTAGTATCCAAGGCCTTTCCAAACAGACAGCACTTCATCGTGGTTTGCGGCAGCAAGGTCTTCAACCGTAGGCCACTTGGCTATCCAGTTGTTGAAGTAGGGTATGACCGTCGACACACGTGTCTGTTGTAGCACTTTCTACCTGTCAGTGTTGATCGAACCCACCACCTCGCTGCCGTGGATGCTAGTGACAGAGCACGTGACTTCGCGTTTCGCGTGTTATGCGGGCAGCACCCAGAGAGCCTACTTACTAACTTCAGACACCCACACCTCATACGCTCGCTTTGCCAATACATTCTTGAGCTCTGCTTCTCTGTCCGAGAAGTCTGCTGGGTCGATCCATGTTTTTCTCCATGGCATGTTACGCGTCTCCGCGACGCCATTGAACCAATTCAACAACGCGTCGCATGCCGACCGACTGTGCAAAAGGAGAGGATAGTGATATGACGTGCCGTGGGGACGTGATGGCGGTAGCGCAACGGCTGGAGGAGTCAGAGGAGCTGTAATGGCTGCTTTGGTAGACTTGGCAGCTTTGCCAGAACTGCCTTTCGCTGCGGCTTTCTTGAGTGGAGCCATAGTGCGTCTTGAGCACGAGAGGAGAATGATGTCTTCAATAGAAGCAAGGCACAATACTACCGGCAAACAATCAAACTGGTGAGTGGAAAGAGATGGGCAATGCTGCGATCGCGCTAGCGACCCCTAGCGCGAGTATAACAGAGATCGAGCCCCCCTGAACATTCCCCAGTGTCCCCGCTTACGACAAGCAGAACGTCCACACATCCTATCCTGTTTGCAGTACTTGAAGATTTGTTTCCCTCTTGCTGTGGTTTCACTGCTACAAGAAGTTGCAAAAGGGACACATGTTATGTGCGGTCTAAACTTCCCCATAGTCTTCATTCCCCCCAATGGCCTACTGAGAGAACGCCTATATATGCTCCCTAGAAATACAGCAACCGAACACACACAAACACAAACATAAACATAAACATACACAGATTCAACAAAGAAATACATCCAATTCAATCCATGCAGGGGTATAGGAACGATAGAGTATGAGCGCAGTAACCAACTGCGTACCAAAATCCCAGTATGTAGCTAGCAAAATGCGATGATATCCAAATCAAGAATCTAAATCCAAGGTACCAAAACCCTGGTCTAGCCTCAAGCGGGCTTCTAGAAGATGAGAATGCAGCCGCTATGCTTACGACAGCTATTAATGCTTCAACCAGATGTCGCCTCCTTCTCCCTTCTCCCATTTCTTCCATGCGATTTCATATGCTTCTTCTAAATCGCGCACCCATCTCTTGGTGTCAAAAAGAGGACTTGTCCACCGAGACTCGTAGAGCATGCGTCGTAGCTCGCTCAGCCGTCCCGTGGGTCGATGGCCCTCATATGCATAGTCGCGTGTTAAACGAACGGCCATTTCCTCGTACTCTTCGTCACTGGATGCAATGAGCTCCTTTGCAGCTTGTGCACCAGCGGGCGTCTTTGGCAATGCGCCCTTGAGGATAGACGCCGCCATTCGAGAGCACATCTTGTACTTGTAGCGTGGTAGTGTAAGCAATGGTGTGCCAGACCAAAGCACGTCTGCGGCGGTTGTGTGTGCATTGCATTCCGGTGTATCGAGGAAGAGATCGCAGACGCGCGCCCGAGATATGTGCTGATGCTTCTGGGCAACGTCGGTGAAGATGATGCGGCTAGCAACTTCTGCGCCGGCCCACATGAGAGCCGTCTGCTTGAGGTTCGTCTCGCCAAGGTCGGGAAATCGCAACAGCCAGAGAACAGCGTTGGGAATCTTTTCGAGGATGCGCAACCAAGTGCGGAATGTCGTAGGCTCGATCTGGTAATACAGTCAGCAGATATAATGTGGACGGGATGACAGTCGACTTGCCTTGTAGAGCTGGTTGAAGTTTGCTAGAATAATGGCATTGTCAGAGAGATTTGGAAAGATTTCTTTGCGCATCGCCCATCTTCGTTGTTGCTCCTCTTCCCAGTTTGGTTGCCGACCTTGCGAGTCTGGCGCACTTTGTCTGTGGTCACAACAGAAAAATGTGTCCCGGCAGAAGACAATGTTCTCTCCATATATCCAGTTGTCGTCGGTGCCACCACTATTGTCATCGACGAGCGCGTCTTCGAGATCGACGTTGCGACGCCATTGTCGGAGAGTATCCGGCGGCACAGCAGTGTCGTCAGCAAGCAAGTAGTCACACCATTCGGCGCCGAGGGTACCTGCAAAGCCCATAAAGGCCATCTGAATGGGAGCCGCACGGGCTGCAAAGACTTCGTTCCTGGCTCCCCTAGTGTACCCATTGAGGTTCACAAGGACATGTATGCCGTCATTGACAATTTGATGGACCAACCGCTCTGCAGACCAGCTGCTAGCATCGTAGAAGACTGGAGATTCTCTCTCAATCTGCTTGCGATGCTCGGACCCATCACTCCCAGTCGTGGCATAACAGTAAGCCTTTACACGGTTTGGATCGTGCAGCCCGAACACAGACTGCATCAGATGCGCCAGTGGATGGTTGTTGAAGTCTGAAGATACGTAGCCCACTTTCAGATATGGCCTTGGAGGAGCGGGGGGCTGATATACAGTTTGCGGTAGCCAGGGAACGCGCAGCGTTGAGCATGAGATGCGCAGGCCGTTGCGTTGCGATATGAGACGAATTTGTTTGGCCGACATGGGGCAGGTGAACGTATGGAATGGCAGTACGGTTGGCGCAGCAGGTACTGTCAAAGCTGCTGGGAGTTGGGGTCTTCTGTATGAGCTCGAAGGTCGCTGCTTGCCAGTGACATAGCGGTCCTGGTACCACTGCCAAGTCATCCATCTTATGGCACGCTCAACAAGACGTACGATGCGGGCCCCTTCCCACTTTTGGCCTTTCCATTTGGCCAACGCCCGCTTCATACTGTCTTCCTTTCCCTTGGTGTCTTGTGTGTCGACTCCCGTAAGAGCAAACAGGCGCATGATGTCTTGGATGAAGAAATCGTCCATGATACCTCTACCCCAATCCTCGCCATCGGCAAGTTGCTTCTCAACCAGTTTCACGACCTTGTGGATCCATCCTGAACTGGAAGCACCGGGCAGAGTAGCATCCAGAAGCATGCCGTTCTCGTTCACGTGCCAGCGGTCTCTAGAGCCCTGGTCCTCAGCTATCCCACCTCTACCGGCCCAATTGCAAACCGAGTTAAGGGCATTGGCAAGCCCACAAACAGCTTCCGCAAAGTCAGGGCTGGATTTGACAGCCTTCCGGTAATAGAAGATTGCATCGGCGATCCGTCCCTTGTCCTTGACAGCATTGGCGAGATTGGCAAGAGCAATGTCGAATCCTTGGTCACACTGGACAGCCTTTTCGTACATGTTGATTGCATAATCCAACTGACCAATGTCCTTCAAAAGACTGCCAAGATTTGTGTAGAGATGGGCGTGCGATGAATCCAATTGGAGTCCGTAAGAGTAATAGGCAAGCGCAAGAGCAACACCACTTCCCGGAACCAAACCAGGGATTTGAGGCTGAGCAAAAGCATGTGGTACAGGACCTGGTTTCGAAGGTGCAGATTGCTGCACGCTAGCAAGCAAGATACCTACGTTGTTTGCTGTTGAGGGGCTGGGCTGTAGTGACAACGACAGATAATAAAGTGCCAGGATTTCTCGGACGCTGTAGTGACTCTGGTAGATTGGTGTCTTTGGCGAATTGGTAGCCATGCCGTCCTGGAAAATCTTTGCGAGCGAGAGTAACGAGTTGCTCATGGTCGACACGGCCGCTTTGCGAGCTAGGCCTTCGCTCGAGACGTACTTCAAACCAGGAAGCTGGCCGTGGGGTGGGAAGCAAAGCTGGGCTGTCCTGGTAGCTGCATCCGGCGGTAACAAGATTGGATCGGACGAGGGCGGCACACGGCGTCCACCTGGTGAGCGCTCCGCAGCATCGTATCCAACAACAGCAAGAATTCGCTTGATCAGGCCATCGATGCCGTTGGAATGTGGTCCCGATCCAATGAGAACTGCATCCTCAAAGGCTTTGGCAGCAGCAGCGTTATCGCCGAGAGCGTAGAGCATGTTACCTTTGGCATGCACCAATGCAAGAATACGACCGTTATCGCAGCCTGCGATGGCGTAACCACTGGAGCCGAAGCCCGGCTGGTCTGAGCCAGGAAGCTCATCCAGCTCCTTGAAGACGGATTCGTCGTCGCCTTCGAATTCAAACACGGGTCGATCAGAGGCTTCCGAAAGACTCGACTCGCTGTACGTAGAGGCTGCACGCTCGCTCTCCACTTCGAGGCTCCGCAGGGCGTCTGCTCGCTTGACAAATCTCAGCTGACGCTCGACATCTTCAATGACCTGAACCGCTTCTCGCCCTTTGTGGTCACTGCAGAGCAGGCCGATGAGGTGCTCAACGGCCTCAAAATAGCTAGGGCGAAGTTTGACAGCTCGTCTCCAATGATTTTCAGCTTCACGTTTTTGGTGGAGAGCAAGCATTGTAGCCGCCAGATTTGAAATGGCTTCAACATGGCTGCGTTATGTCAGCAATTGTGCAAGTATGATAGAGAGGAATATACGAACTCCTTGTCCATGGTTAAGATATGTTTGTACCAATCTTGAGCCTTTTGGTAGTCGCCCAGCGCGTACGCAAGACAACCACCCAAGAGGATGCCATCGATCCAAGTCCATTTACTTTCTTCACAGTGTTTGCTAATTGCCTCTAGCGCAGAAGCCGTCGTGAGGCTTGGGGGTACGCCGTGTTGAAGGCTCTGGTGAACGCCGCCAACAGACCCCGACATCCGGCGCAGAGTACGCGGTGGCTCGATACCTGACGCGTGGGGCAGCATGGGATGCTGTACTGGTGTGCCGCCTTGCCATTGCTGACTATTCGCACCAGAGCCGCCGGCGGACCATGCTGACAATGAACGAGAATGCGGCATCTGAGGCCTCTTGGGTGCAAATTCTGCCCCAGAGTGAGGCGAGACGTAGTGGTTGGGGACCGGGCAAGAGACACGTCGTTCTAGAGATGGGATGCCACTAGCAGAAGAACCAGAACCACTGGCACTGGGCTGACGCGGCGGTTTTGGATAAATGTGAGGACGATGGTGTGTACGACCATGGGCGTGTGAATTGGTTTTCCTCGTTGCTTGCAAGTGTCTGAGCATGTCTACATAGACCGCATGGGCCCATGCAAACACTTTTTCTCTAGGCTGTTCGGCAAGCGATGATGCTCCAAAGTCATTGAGCGGTATGCTTGACATGTGCTCGACGACCGGCGTCGTCTGACCAGAATGCAAAAGGTCTTGAGGGCGTTGGGTGAGTGGGGGAGGGAGGGACTGGTTCTGATAGTCTAATGCAACATTTGCGTGAGGCTGCCCGTATGACGGGTATTCTAGTTGTTGTGGCCTAGGTGTGCGGTTGTAGGTGCCATGAGGATAATCTAATTGTATTGGGTTTTGTTGATGATGATGGGAAAGATTGGGCATTATATTGCTATATGGGTAGCCTCCAAAAGGGTTGCTGTGTGGATGGGCCCAGTTGTGATTAGGATGATGCAAAAATCGAGGGTCGCGCATGGCAGCAGGCCGATATGGGATATAGGTCCCGTCATGCCAATACGGCCCGTATGGCCCTTGATCATTAGAGACTGTAGGGTTCAAAGGTGTCTGAAAAGGCGGGCCCATGGGGCCGCAGAAAGGATGGCCGTACATCTGGTAGGACTCGAGGGGTTGCAGCGGGGGCATTTGGTTCAGCATAGAGTCAATCTGTGGCAAGTGCTGACCCGAGAGCCCCGATCCCGTCTCAAAGTAACGACTGGCACTCCATTCCGGTGCATCTCTTTGGTTCTGGCCGTGGCCATGATGGACAGCTGGCAAGCGAAGAGGGAGATCTTGCTTGAGGCCGTACGGTAGGCTGGACTCAGCTGTCACTGGAAGGAGAATGTGCTTGGTTGCATGAGGCTCTCCGTTCTTCTCCACCGATGTGCCGTCGTAGGCGGCCGCCAAGATTCCATTTGGTGTTTTGCGGCGCAGCATGTGCTCTGCAGGCTTTGGCGTTCGGCCAGGCTCAGAGGGCGGCGAACCGTACGTGTTGTGTCTGGAAAGCGGATGGGCATACTGTTGCGGGATGGCGTGCTGGGCGATGCTGCGGCCCTCGGGATTCGGGGCGTGGTGGAGATAAGAGGCCTGCGTCGGGGCAGGCACGACGGAGTTGTAGTCCAAGGTAGAGGAAAGCTGCGACGGCGGCTGCGGGGGGTATGGCCGAACCATAGTCATGGTGGGGGAGCCGCTAGAGGGACTCTGGTATTTGGCTTGGGGTATCGTAGCAGCAGACCGTCTGGGCGAGTAGTAATGCGGAATGTCCGATAGCAAGTCCACAGCACAGCGTTCACCAGGAGCGACTGGTACCTATGCCTTCGCGGAATCGTCGCCCGTCTGCTGCGCTTGACATGTCTTTTGGGACGTGTTTCGAATCTGTCAGCACCGGGTGTCCGCTGGCTGGCACGTTACCAGCAGAGACCCCGGCAGTTGTGTAAAAGATAAGTTGGCTCAGCCGTGGGGCCTTGTCTTGCAGATTCGCAACTAGACAGCGCGAGTGGCCTTGATGAAACGTGAGCAAAAGTGTCCGTGATACCGTCAGCGGTGACAGATGTCTGGCCGACTTGGAGAACGCAAAGGGGTGTGTGGCCGTTACATCAGGCGTCAGCCTGCGATGGACGGAGGTATGTAGCGACGGAGCGTATCGCTTTCGGCGACGTCACCCGGGCACAGGAGCGGCCTGGAGAGACTGCGAGGGGGGAGTACGAGAGCGCGGATGGAAACGGTTTCTTTTGAGATTGTAGAGAGGCGGGATGGGCGTGGGATCGTGGCGTCGCGGAGGAGAGACGTCGTCGTTTGCGCTGAAGGAGCGCAGTAGCGGCTGCTTTGGAGCAGAGTCAGCGTGTGACGGGCTGCGACTGGGCCTTGCAGCGGTTCCGTCACGTCGTCCCTATCGAGCAGAGTCGGGGACCGGGGGCGAGGGCGAGGGCGTGGGTGTGCAGCATGTACAGGCAGCGATGGCTGCTTTTTTCACCCTCACGGCGGATGGGCGAGGGCGCGAGAGATGACGAGGTGTGGTGCGGCGGAGACTCAGCAGCGGCAGGGCCTATCCACTTTCGTATGTGCTCAATCGTTCGAGTGGTGGCTTGGAGCGATCCCTGCCGGGTGACAGGCCGTCTGGGGGATGTCCCGGGAGGGGATCGAGGAGGATCGAGCGCGCCTACGCCGGGCAGCAGCAGTCGGGGCGGCAGAAGCAACAGCAGTGCGCGGACGAGGCGTCTGCATCTCAGTGGGCGTACGGCGGCGACGACGACGCCAGGCTCTTGTAGAGGGCGCCCGGCGGCAGGGAAAACAAGACTTTGGCCCCATAAGCTGGGCTCTCCGCGTCTTCGGGGCCACGGTGGACACAGACTAGCCGTCCAGCCGCGAGAGACGGCGGCTTGCAGGGGCCCTCGTCCATCCACGTTGGTGCCGCAATATCCATACTATGTATGCGTATCCATCCATAGCCACATCCACTCCACGACTACTACGGTGCATTCTGCCTGCCGTGCGCCCCTTCGCAGTCCGTGGCCCACGGCTGCCGGCAGCCCGTCCATTGCAGCGACTGCGGGCGCACATGTTTGTCTGGCTTCATGGCGCCATGTCGAATCACGGCGGGCCCCTCGCACGCCCGCCGCTCATAGGGCGCCCTCAGGCTCAGCCGTCATTGCTGATGCACCGGTTTCATGTGCCATGTCGATCGCCGTGGCGCAACAAGGTACCGGCCAACACGGGCATGTGCTCATCACAAAGACAATCTACTTGACGAACGAAGCGTGCTATGTTGACCGCGGAAAAGGACCGCTGGAGCCATCCCAAAGGGCAGGGCAACGCGGTGAGTAATGGGTCGCTTTCTTCTTCTTCACACCAAAATAGGCCTATACAGTAAGGGAAGTAAGGGCCAGAGTGTTGGTGAAGTGATCATCACAGGAGCCGACACGATGCTCCCACGTTGGAGCACGCACAGCAGGCGCCCGGGCGACACAAGGCGCCTTCTACGTACAAGTTAATCCAGCACCGCGCACCAAGCCCTGTCACAGGGCCTGTTGGGTGCGCAGCGCTCGGCAAACCAGAGACCGTGTTGGAGCTCGCTAAGCAGTAGAGCGCAAGCCAGCGGGTGTGTTGGAGAGCAGAAATCCTACGGGTTGGAACAGCAAAGGTGTTTGTTGAAAGTATGTAGGCATGTATGTAGGTTGAGGTTTGGAAGCAGAGCTTTTAGCTCGCAGAGATTTTGGTGGATCCAAGCGCGGCTTAGTCATACTGCCCGGCCCTACCTTGCGCCGGCCGCCGCCTGGGGTGGTTTGATGTAATGTGGCCCTACGAGAGTCCACCGTGTCAAACCGCTGAACTGAACGATTGATCCTTCAACCGCCTTCCATCGCCAACTTGCTTGCCACCCCTGCCGCCAGCGGTCAGGCCCTCTCCCGCCCACGGTTCGACTCTCATCTTCAACATGGCTGAACAAGAACCCCCACCACAGTTTGAGGCCCACGAGGGGCCGCCGCCGCCGGGCTCCATCGCCATTCCCATACCCCTCGGGCCCAACGGTGAACGGCCTACGCCCGAGCAGATCCAGCAAATCCAAATGCAACTTGCAGCCGAGGCACAGAAGCATGGAATCTCGATACAGGAATACGTGCAGAGGCTGCGCCAGCAGGCCATGGCCCAGCAGCAGGCGCAAATGCAGATGCAGGCGCAGATGGAGGCCCAGCAGCGCGCGCAGCAACAGCAGCAGC
>JAODYC010000031.1:167608-181437 GCA_026262405.1 Curvularia hawaiiensis
CCTCCTCCTCCTGCTGCTGCTGCACCTGTCGATACTGCGCCGCAGCCAACAGGTTCTGAAGCCACGGCAGGCGGCGCAACACAGCGGCCACCACGGGCGACAGTGGAGGAGGCTGAAGAAGAGTAGGGTGTGTTCTTTGTGAATATGCGAGGAATGGGGAAAAGAGAAGACGAGGGGTTGGAGTCTGGCATTATGCATGGGTTAGCTGGAGCACAAGGCGTTCAGGTCTCGAGATGGAGTCGACTACGCACTGACAGAAGATATCTGCAGAGTACTCTGGTAGAAGCGTATGATTATTTACTGACTCGTTCATTCTACTGTACTGTATCTTCTGTTTTTGATCTTGTTTTTTTTTTCTTTCGTTTCTTCTCAATTGTCGTTTTCGACTACATTGTCAGAAACTCCATGCACAAGTCGCACATGTCATCCACCTTGTAGTGCTGATGTGGTTGTGGCAGTGCTTGTTACTTGCGTCACTTGTTTTCGTTTTTTCTTCATCTTACCATTAGTTACTCGATATGTTTGTTGCCTTTTAGTAGCGGTGGTCCGTGTTGTGGTGCGGCCACTGGCTCGTGCGTCGAAACAAGCCAGGAGTGCGTGGGTATCTGCATCTATCCGTCATTGCGTTTCGGCGCCTTGATGGCTAATCTTGGTTCATGTCGATAGCTCTCTCATCGCTTCAAGTGACATGCGTGGCTGTAATTACGATAGTGGGTTTCTAGCTGCTTACGTGGATGTGATTACGGAGTATCGCGACTGGGTATCAACAAGCCAAGGTTGATAGTAAGACGCAGAATCCCAGTATAACGAAATCAGTGCGACGAGGTAGACATGTCGAGAACGTCGTAAATCTGCCAAGTGGCGCGATTAGCGAAATAACACGCAGCACGGTCGAGCCGCAATGGCCAAGGGGAAACAAGGGCAAGGGTAGGGTGTTTTGGTTCGTTGGTGGTGGCCGCTGTGCACGTGTTGGCCAGTGTTTGGGGGGGTTGAAACGAAACCAAACGAAACGAACAGGCCAGGCCCAGAAGGGACGTCGAAGGACGTAACAATGTCACTGTGCACAACCATATGAAGGACTTTGTGATTGTGATTGCAGACACATACAACACCGACAACCACTCCTCGTTGATTAAAGGGGAGAAAAAAAGGAGACAGAGTTGGGCGATTTGCAGCTTGAAGTTGTGGAGCTGGGTTGCAGATGGCTTGATGTATGGCGTATCTCG
Organism: Curvularia hawaiiensis; assembly: GCA_026262405.1. Taxonomy (NCBI): domain Eukaryota; kingdom Fungi; phylum Ascomycota; class Dothideomycetes; order Pleosporales; family Pleosporaceae; genus Curvularia; species Curvularia hawaiiensis. The sequence goes on from JAODYC010000031.1 coordinate 168,835, forward strand.
TTACTGCGCTGAGCCGCAATTCCAATTGGTTTCCTGATATCGACGCGGCACCTTCTTCTCGCTCGCATTGTGGAGTCGCAATCTCATGCTGTAAAGGAACAATCGATCGATGTTTAACGTGCACTGTCGCTTGTCTGATTCGAGAATCGATTGTAGATTAATATTACGCATAAGCCGCAAAGTGTTCTCAGGAGTGAATAAAACAAAGACGCCAAAGGGGAGAGTGCGTTTTCCCAGAGTATCCTGACGCCGTTACCATGCACCGCTGTCTTGACTATTCATCAGAGGAGAAATCCAAGCCTGATGCATGTGGAAATAAGTAAAGGAGAAAAGAAAAGGAGCAAAGGTCATGTTTAATCTGCCGAGGTAGACGGCTGGGTGTCGTTGCTTTGTCGACTCGATGACGAAGGGGCAAGGCCGGAGTGGATGGGAGGCTCGTGGGTAATGTGGCTAGTGGGATTTTGCTCTGCCAGTTGGCGTTCTGTAGACGTCGTGTTAGCAGCATTGTCCAGGACGGGGGCATTTGACAACATACCCAGTTCCCGTATCCTCTGCTTCAGCATCTGGTTCTCTCGCGTCAGGTTCTGTGTCTCGGCCTGGTAGAAAGCACTCTCGTCGCGTGCAGCTGCGGGGCTGGGAAGCATGTCGTGGGGGTCAAAGGATCCAGCTTGGCCAGACATGGGGCGCAGGGCGGGAGAGCCGGCATGGCTGCTGTGGCGGGACCGGTCTGCAAAGGAAGACTGGCGGCTGATGGAGCCCAGGCCAAATGGTGAGCGGGAGCGGGGCTGGGCGGCCGAGGGCAAGGGCGACATGTGCTGCGAGTGCGTGTGCGAGGCGGGGATGGACATGGAGCGCTCCGAGGTTGGGGTGCCGTCGTCGACAGCAGAGGCCGAGGACGGGTGCTGGTTGGCCTGGAGGCTGTTGATCTGGGCCTGCTGGGCGCGGATCATGTTGAGCAGGCGGTTGACCTGGCCCTCCTGCTCGGCCTCGAGCTCCTGGTGCAGCTCGCCCAGGCTAGGGGCGCGCTCGTGGTGCGGGCTGTGAGGCCAGGTGCCTCTGGCGCGGGCCGAGGGGCTCTGCTGCATCTCGCCCGGGGCGGGGACGGCGGGGTCGTTGAGGTTGAGGTTCATGCGGATGCTGGAGCGGCGGCGGGCGCGCTCGACGTCTCTGCGCATGTCGCCAGAGGCAGAGCGCGTGTCCTGGTTGTGCATGCCGGCGTTGAGAGCAGCCGTGGCCGCGAGCGAGTGGGGAGAGCGGGAGCTGGTGGGCGACTGGTTGCGGGGCGGCGACGGGGCCTGGGGCGGCGAGATGGTGTTGACGTCGGGCATGGCGATGGCGATGGTGAGGGCGATGGCGAGGGCGAGGGCGGTGGCAGGGCGAGGATGGCGATGCAGGCTCGAGATGAGGCTGGCTGGTCAGCTGGAGGGCTGGTGAGGACGCGTGATGTCGGTGGTGCTGAGGGCGGAGTGGGGTGATGGGTGAGGTTGGCGGGGCACGCGCTACTGCAGGAACACCAACACCACGCGCGCATCCGCCCATGCATGGCCATCTCCACGACCACGACCACGACCGTCAGCGTCAGCATCACCGCCGCCATCAGCGCCATCGTCCTCATCGCTGTGGCCACGGCAGGCATGCCCTCGCCCCGCAATAAGATTTGCATACACGCCTTGGACATCACACCCCGGCGCCGCCCTTGGCCAAACTCTATGCACCTCGCTGCCTGCGGCACACACTGAGACGCCAGCCAAAACGCTGCGCACGCCGCCCGTCTCTGCTCGCTGTCCCCACGACTCGCCGGCTGCGGGTGACGTGCCCGCTGGCTGCTTTTCCGGCTGCACCCTGACCGTGTTTGCGACGGACGTGCCACGGCGGCCGCAAAAGGAAGATGGATGCGGGCCAAACACGGCCCCAACCAAACGAGCGCAGCAACGCGCAATATCTCCCGAGTATTGGCTGCACTCGCCCGTCACTGGCGGCGGCCCTGCGGCGGCACGGCCGGGCCCCGCGCTGCATCGTCATGTCCTGCACGCGCTTGCACGCCTCGAGTTTCGCGGGCTCCACGTCTCCCAAGCACCCAGCGCGTCGTCGCGGGCGTCTGTCGCAGCCGCACGCCACGCCAGGCGCCGCTGCCCGCCGACAAACACCATGCTCCCCTTTCCCCGTCTGCGTCGACGCTCCAACCGCGTGCGCACTGTCAAAAGACGTTGTGCCGGCACTGTCCCGGCTCGCCCTCTCGTATGCGCGCCAAAATAGCCTTGGGGCTCGAGACTAGCGTGCGCCGCCATCTCATCCCCTCCCAACTGAACTTTGTGAGTCCCCAGTTCGCCGTACAGGGGCCGCCATCCACCCCCTGCGCCCTCGCATCACCCTGGGCACGCCATCTGGGAACTGCTCCCCTGGCACGCTACCATGATTAGGGATCCTTCATCTGCGGCAACTAACGCCTGCCACCACCACTTTTCCTCTCCACCCTCTCGTCACCCGAGTCGAGTCGTTTCACTTTGGTCAGCCCTTTGCGTGCTGCCCACATATCTGCGGCCTCTGCGCCTTCTGCTCCATGGGCTCAACGTCCTGTCCGCTCGTTTGATCGCCGCCCTCTCCTTGTGCTATAACAGTCACGACCTATATCCCGCTCCTTGTCCCTTCCCGCTGACGCTCCCCACATGCCTCCATCCCGTATTGAGCTCTTCGCCATCCTCGACATCCCAATACCCAGTGCCACACAGACCCTGCTCGAGTAACACCCCAGAGACCAGCCCTCCCTGTCGACTTCCGTATCGGCAGATTTGAGTGCCTGGTCCATATCATCTGCCTGCCTGCCTGCCTGCGTACCTACGTACCTACCTACTCCGCTGTCTCTGTACAACCACAACGACACATCCACCATGGCGGACGTGTCGGGACGCCCCAGTGCGCCCTCGTCTAATCCGGTCTCTAGATGGCGCCTCGCACGTTCAACGGTCAACCTGCAAGAGCCAACACGTTCGTTCTCAGTGGCATCAAAGGCCTCCAACCAGGGCCCAACGCCAAAGCTCGAGCGTTCGTCGTCCAAAATGTCCTTGTTCAACCTCTTCAGTAGGCCCAAAGTGGAAAAAGCCCGGGGCCATACGGAAGTCGGCCTCGCTGTACCGATGCGGCCACAGACTCCGCCAAAACCCACAGCTCCCGTTTCCACTCCCAAGTCTTCACTGCGACACAATCCCTCACCGCCCGCTCAGCAAACCATACGCGCCCGAGCCAGCCAAAGATTCCGGCCCATGTCTATGCGTCCAACGTTGTCACATAATGAGTTTGGCGACTGGGAGCCACCGCCGCTCTTCCAGGCCTTCCACCAGTCGATCAAGCATGGTGCTGTACAGGCATGTGTCTTCGCTCCAGAGGTGTTGATGAGAACTCAGAGTCAACGACGGCAGGCCGAGTCTCTACGCGAGAGAATTGACACTCAGCGCGAGTTGTCGACAATCACAGAAAACAGTTCGGAAACCAGAAAGCTGGAAAAGACACACAAGCGGCTCTTGTCCAATTCGGTCCTCAATCCACCAACGCCAGAGCTCGTCAACAAGATATACATCTTGGTCACTGCGGGCTACATACTCCAGTATCCCGGTCATGGTACTTTTGACAGGATGCCGGAAAAGGTGCTCAAACTGGGCAAGGAGTCAGCCGCCTTTGCGTGCGATCTTATCCCCGGAAAGCATTGGGTGCTTCAGATTTCAAGCCATGCCAGTGGCAATGGCGCTCTAGACGTTAGCCCGAGAAACTCGCTACTGACACGCCTGAGGTCGCAGAACCTCACCGGACGCAAGTTAGCAACCAGCATGCTTTTGGTTCTCGAGAGTGCAGAAGAGATGGATGAGTGGATGACGAGCGTGCGAAAGGAGATTGATCATCTTGGAGGCACAAGAGTTGGCGATGACTTTACCCGAACTTCGTCCTCTACCGACGGCGGCTCAACAGGCAAGAACTCGGTGGAAATGGCAAGTCACCGGTTCAGGGCCAGCCGAGACGCGTACAACATGAGCAAGACTGTACCAAACGAGCCACGGCTCTCGGAATCACCAAAGATTGTCACCTCAGACTGGGAGACAAATCCCGAGCAGACCAAACACAGCATCGACTCCTCGAGCGGATATTCCGTCCGACAAAGCAGCCGTCTCTCGGTTGAGATGTCGTCAGTCACCTCGACGCCAGTCTCTCAGCACCAGATGCAATTGGATCAGCTGCGTGGCCGCTCGCGGCACTCCTTCATGTCTTCAGCGACTTCTGTGTCGGGTGCCGGAACTCGGAACACTTCGCGCGAATCCTCGCCCGCACCGCAATCGCCTCTGATCGAAGAGTTCCGTGTGACTGGCGACAACGAGCCTCTTCGAAGCGCCATGTCGCTACGATCGTTTCAAATGAATCCGAACAATACCATGTCGTCCCGGCGCAGATCGATGCAGCCACTGCCCACAACGAATGAGAATATTCTTCAGTCTGCTGAGCTACCGCCGAAGAGCAAGCGTCACTCCCTTTATAATACTGCATCAGCTACGGCGCCAGGATTTGAGAGACAGCCAATTGTAGGCCCATCTGTGTCGATGAAACATGTGCCAACTTCAGGTCAATCTGAAGCCGACGCCATCGGCTTAGCATACTCGTCGCCTCCCCAGGTCAAGACCGATATCCTCGACCAACCCGGTCAAGTCGACAGTATTTCAAATCGTGAGGACAGCCCTGTGAGATTCAACGGCCCCGCGTACGGATCGCCACCTCGGGGGGACATCATCTCACCCCCTCCGACAGAGCCTGCACCTGTCCCGCCGCCCGCTGCTCAACGTCAATCAATCACGGATCCTACGCCTGTAGGCATCTCGAATCTAGCGCCTTATCTTGCCTCCACCAGCAAACAAAGCGGGACTAGGCGTCGCACCTCAGGATCACCGAAGCCTTTTCTGCGACCTATCCCCGTACGCCCTCAGGCCCAACATATCGACTCATCAAGACTATCTAGGCGTCAGTCTGCTCAGACGTCTTCCGCTTCACCCTCGACTCTTCCTCTGAAAACGAATCGGTCAGTGACTGCGCCGGTAAGGCCGTCTTCGACAACACCCACCATGACACCGATCACAAGTCCACATGGCTCCAATTCGATGCAGCCGAATCCACTTCGACGACCATCTTCAGTTCAGGTCCATTCCGACAAGGCGCCTTTCCTATCATCCCGTCCAATGCGCCTCATCTCGTCTACGCCATCATTCGTCCCTGGCCGAAGAATGTCTAGCGCTCCATCGCCTCCATCGTCTGGTCTTCAAAGGATATCTAGTGTCGAAGCTTTGAGACAACACACGCTAGCACAGCAGACCGATCAAAAAACAATTACACCAAGACGCAGTCTAGGCTCAATCCGACTCCCACCACCTGCGCCTCCACCAAACATGCCTCTTCCTCCGCCTCCCCCTTGTAATGTCCCATCGCCTACTCCGCCGCCTAACATGCCGCTTCCTCCACCACCACCAAACGCAGGCCTTCGAGCGCCACCGCTCGACATGTCGCTATCGCACATGGGTCTCCCGGCACCACCACCCACTATGCCGCTACCTCCCACACCGCCCGAGGTTGCATCCAGGGCTGCTGTTATCGGAGAATAACAAAAAAAACATACTCTACGAATCTTGTGTATACCACGGAAGCCGGCGTTTCCAGGAAGGTTCCTGTTTTTTTTTCTCATGGAATTCTGCATTCGGTCCTTTTCTCGTCACAATGGTTACGCTGCTATGTCTCTGTTTTTTTCTCGTCGCCTGATCTCTCGTGGAAGTTGATACCTGCGGCAGATTGTTCCATCTGTTTTTACTGCGCTATACCAGTTTGTTTTGTCTCTCCATCCCTGTCAACCTATCTCCTCAACTCTACCTCTCCTTGAACTCTTGCTTTACTTCGCCTTGTTCACTTCGTGTATCTTCTTACTGGACTGCTTCTTTTCTTTTTGTCGGCATCATCTCGATTCTACACACAACTGACGTTTTGATGGAATGTTTCTCGATCCTAGCACCAGGTCTCATCTTTCTTATCGCTTCATATCAGATCAGCATTTGCAAATGTTTTTTTCTCTAATCATATTTGTTACGTTGGTTGCCCAAGTTGGCCTGTCAATGATTGCGCAGCTCTTGGTTGGTACTATTTAGGTGGTAGGGGCTATTTGGGGTCAAAAAGGCTTGATGAGTTATTAGATATTAGACTAGGTTGACCACATGCCTTCGAGTTTGTGTGTTGGACAAAGCCGCTTTTATGCGCGCAGGCGCTGATCAATCCACCACTTTTTCCGTTCTCCGCATATGATTTCGCTCGAATAAAGTTGTAGAACGTATGCTTGAATATATCTAGATGGATTCGCCATGGATGATGTATGACCAAAGGCCAACATCGACCCACAGCGGACTCGAAGATGCTACGTTACTATCGATGCGTATACCTAGCTATGCACTGCGCAAGTGTGAAGAAGCAACATGCACCGAGCATGGAGACTGTTGTAATGTGTATTTAGGCAACCATTTAAGCCCGATATTGATATGAATCATGCTCTTCTAATTGCAAGTCCATCTATGCGTGTTTGAGTTGTTTCTCGAAAACTGGCCGACGAAACATGTGGGGTTGGATGAGTGGATCTACCAGTATTAAAAACAGACATGTTAATCGGTACCAAGACTGGAGCTTTCACAACGCTGGCATCCCCTAGTGAGATTTCGATAGTTGCATGTCATACATTCTACAAATGATTCGCGCCCGTGTCTGGTACACAAATTGCACTTGTATGAATGGTTGCGATACAGTATAGTAGCCCGGTTAAAAGTAGCAGATAAGTGATTTCTTTTTTGTCGGATTGGATTTAAAGCTGTGGATTGCGGGACCCCCATCTACTACTTAAGACTCGTGTGAACAGACAACCCACATCTCCTCCAAACTCTTCTTTGTGGAAACAAAGAAAGCCAAAATATGCGGTATAGGGATACGCTTGTCTCGGCTATGATAAAGTCGTTCTTTCAACCCGTCCTCCCCCCGTCAACAGGTGCCATCAGCGCATCATAACCCCGGCATCTACACTTCCCCAATGGCTTTTCTAGTCGTAAAAATAAGGTGTCGAAGTGTCTGCCGTCATTTCTTCGAAAACGGTTACCTATGCAGGCTTAACCTTTGTCCTTAGGGGATCCTGCTCTTCGGGCAAGACGAAATCATCGGGCTGTGCCTCCAAAATCGGCCGTGCCTGCCTTACAGCAAACCATGGCTTCTTCGCGGGGAACTTGCCCTGGGGCCAGGTGCCCTTGGGGCGAGGGGGGCCGTCTGATGCGGTGGCGAGCGTGGCAAAGACGGCGATCACAAGGCAGAGAGTGGCGGCGGGTGTGAGCTTCATTTTTGCTGGAATGTTTGGCTTGTAAGGAAGAAGGGGTTGAATGGACAAGTGTCAAGGACTAGTGGCTTTGTTGTCGTGATTGGGTAAGTGTGGCTTAATCAAGCTCGAAGGAAAAATTGGTGGGATGTGCAAGTGGACAGTGAGCAGAAAGTAGGGCGTGTTGGCATTTATACACAAACGAGCGAGCAATTTCAAAAGTTGGGTGAGTTGGAGAGTAGCACAGCTTGGGAAGACATGACATAATAAGAACCTCTGGTATTGCTCTACCTTAGGTACATGAATCCAGTCTGATTGTTTCCATCCTACTGACGCCCACAAGGCGCGAGAAGATCATAATGCACTAAGTGCGGTGGCTTGGAAGTACCACAGAGTCGTGTCCGTTCTCAACCAGTAATCTCTTGCTGACACGGATATGGCTTTCGATTACATCAGCCAGCGCTTGATTGTGCCCGTGACTGACTTCTCCTTGTCGACCTCGGAGGTAGAGCCAGTGGCGGCCTTGACGGTACTGACTTCTTGACCGACAGAGCTGACTGAAGTAGCAGCAAGAGCACGAACACGGGCACGGGCACAGAAGGGAGCTCCGCAGTTGGGGTTTTTGGGCGGGTCTCTGTTGGCTGCTGCGGTGTCGGGCATCAACGCCACCATGAGCGCGATGACCATGACCATGACGACGAAGAAAGGTGTAGACTTCATTGTGCGGTCGTTACTGTGGGTTGGTAAAATGGTGCCGTAAAGTGGGTTGGTTCGTTGAGCAGGACTGAAAGAGCCGTAAAGTGGATGATGTGGGTCAAGGTGTAAGGTTGAGAGGAAGAGTGTTGGTGTGGAGAAAGAAAAACTAGAATCCCGTAATTTAATAAGACAGGACAAACGGCTGCGTCTGATCGGGCGACTTAGTGACGTAATGGTTCCTTCACTTGGGAGTGGTGAATGAGGATGTGGCAGCGGGGCAGTACCGCTGCTCACTTCACCGTTCGCACGAGCCGCACTGATGGACCCATTGCAAGTTCAGAACGCCGCTACAGACCTCACATGCGTATCAATTTCTCGATGGTTGTGGTGGGCGAGGCCATTTTTTTGTTGGCGAGGAAGTGCTTTCTATTATTTACATGTACACGAAAAACTTGGGTGTAAGAACGACCAACTAGCACATCATTCAATGAATGAATTCCAATCCATCTCACTTAACTCATCGTCCGAGTATGCAGGCAGCCGCGTCTTCCTGTGACTGTTAATTGGCGTTGTCAGTTCTGGTGCCATGTTGATGTCTCCATCTTCGGATACACCTGGCGGAGATGATCGGCCATCATCAGTATCAATTGACTGGAGGGGCGGATCCATTCCCTGGTCATCGCTGGATTCATCACTCGTAGTTTCGTCATCGTCATCTCCATCACTTGTATCCTCGTCGCTATGTCCATCACTTGTATCCTCATCTTCACTGTCACTCGCACTCGACGGCTCCCGCTCTAACAATGCTCGTATTTGTCGGTCTGCATAAGCCCGACCACTCAAGGTCTGTAACTCGGATACAACTGGTTCCTTTTGGGGCGGTTTTGTTGATTTTGGTAATTCCAAATCATCGGAACCAGGGTCGTCACACTCATTCGTATGTAGGACAGGCGGAACTGCGAGAGGCTTCTGATTAGCCATAAATTGGGCTGGGTTTGGCAGAGTATCGAACTCCTCCCACTCGGCGTGATAATATGTCCACGACCGCCACCCACTAGGAAACGTGATTATCTTTTCGTCTTGGTTCAGGTTGTCCTTGCTGTCATCTTTGTCTCCACCATCTTCTGGCGGCTCAAGATTGAGCATGGTCCATAACTTCTCTTCCTCTTGTCGGCTCGCTTCGCGATCAAACTGCTCAAGGCTCACCAACTCCGGCGCCAGCAGCTCATCATCCTCTGAGAGGGATGGCCTCGCATACTCGCCAGCCAAATCTTGAGGCTGCGGTCGGTGTTGAGATGTGGACGCAACCCCATCTAGCATCGACTCATCAGAGTCGGATAGGGCGAGATCTTCCAAAGGAAGAGGTGTTCCACTGCGCGATGCTCTTGACCTCGGCTTGATACAGTCACCAGGGGTTTCCGCATTCATTGTCGGGACATCAGTAGTTCGACCTGCCAGATTCAAGGTGCGCTCGACCTCGTCCCAAGGCATCTCTCTCCTATATATCTTTTTACCATCACTGGAGGCTTCATAATCGTAAACCCTCAGTGCACATCGCCGAGCAACACCAATCCATCTCTGCCTCCCGTTTCTCTGCATGCCCAAAATGTCGAGGGCGGCTCGAACATCACACTCTCTGACCACGGCACTAGCAGGGTTGTTGTTGGGTTTAACCCGCGACCGTAGACGCATGGTTGCTTGGATGATAGCAGTCTGCACAAGGCGTCTAGTCAGAGATACGACGAGATTGTGGAAATCACCAAGCGTAGTGCGGTAGATGGATGGCTCTTGGGCGATGTCGGACGTGTATTCGGACCAATGTGGCCATGGGGATGGTAATGTTGGGGAACGATTCATGAAGACATTCTTTGAAAGCTCTAACATGGTTTGTGGGCGCAAAAGAGTTGCTTCTGGTAGTGCCTTGAGAATTTCGGAGTTGTTCTCTGTTTTCTGGGGCTCATTGGGCTCCTTTAAAGTCTCGGTTCGTGTAGTTTTAGCAGGCAAGTTGGGATACTCACACAGACGGTTGTTCCTTTTTCGGCAGTTGCCGCATGGAGTCTTGCGGTCACACTTTTCCTTAAGCTTCTTACACGAGAGACATGCTCTGCGAAGATTAGCATTTCCAACTTTGCACAAGCTACACCAATACTTACCCTGGGACAACTTTCCCTCCTCTTTTCTGAGACCACACCTCACTTCCAATGGGTGTTGCCGGGTTTGATCTTTTGTAGGGATCTATAGCGGCTTCAATCTCTTGAGCCACAGCGGGAGTAATCAACCAGTAGTCGCCAGATTTTTTCTGCTCTTGACGGGCTTCCCATCTCTCCTGGTTCCATGCAAGAGCTTCGGCTGCAAGATCCAGCTGTTCATTACACTTGTCGCTTACGTCCAAGGCGGCGGGGATGTCGCGAAGTGTCACCTCAACATCGCCTTGTTTGGCTACGGCATCCTCGAGCAATAGGAGCAAGGCCCGCGTCTCGGGTATGCTCTTGGTGCCGATAGCATCTGCTATGCCTTGGACATCGTCCTTCCCCAGTCGCTCCAAAGCCGCGTAAAAGATAGCCTGTTCGTCAGGAGACCACAACGAGGCGCCAATCTGCCAAGGGTAATACGAACGGCTCCCAACGTCCGATACAAAGCGTGTAGCAACCTGCTGAACGACTTGATTGAATAGCAAGCGATAGTCGTCGCAGTAGTTTTGCTCGAGGTGATATTTGTGCGCACTTGCCGGCGCAGTTGACTCTGTGCGAGGACGCTTTCGAGGTCTAAGAGGTTCAGAGTTGCTAACAGTACGGCGCTTCTCCGATGGGAGGCCGTTACGAAAGATAGGCGGAGGGCTCATCGCGCCCAAGAAGGCAGAAGTGCCAGTGGACAGCAGAATTAGTGGTAGTTGAGCAGACTGGCAGTGGTAGGTGAGTAGAGAGCGAGGGCCGAGCTAGGCCAAATTCGGCTCGAACAAACTTTCAAGGGTCACGTGCGCAAGCTGGTTCTTCATTGCGGAATGGAAGACACTGTCGATTGGTCATCTGGAATGGCCTTGTCATCGCTTCCACAATCCCTCCTTCAGCCATACTGGTGTATGCACTGTTCGTGGAAGAGAATGTGTCGATGCATGGCTTACATACGTAGACGCGGCCAACTTGCCCTTGGTCGGCTGCGTCATGCATCGTGACTTGGCGACAGTTTCGCTCCCTCTCAACGCGTCTTCATGTTGCACCATGCGCTGAGACTGCGCACCTGGGCTGGCCATCGCCATCGCCCTGTTCAGGCCATAGTCAGACATGCTTTGCGATTGTCACGAGCCAAAATCAGCGCTGTATCGACGCCAGCATCGCCGTCACCGCCGCTGTCAACATCACCCCCGCCTCCATCACCAAGCCCCGTGATCCTCCGGGAATACCAAGAGGAATGTATCCAGGCTGTCCTGTCGTACCTTGACCACGGCCACAAGCGCCTAGGCGTGTCATTGGCAACGGGTTCCGGCAAAACCGTAATCTTCACCCACCTCATTGACCGCATTCCTGCCAATGGCAAGGCTACTCAGACATTGATCCTCGCTCATCGCCGTGAGCTGATCCAGCAGGCTGCACGACATTGTGCTCTTGCATACCCTTCCAAGCATGTGGACATTGAAATGGGCAGGCATCAGGCCTCGGGGGCCGCTGACATCACAGTCGCCTCCATACAAAGCATCACGTCGGGCGACCGCCTACAAAAGTTCGATCCTGCCCGCTACAAACTCGTCCTGGTTGATGAAGCCCACCACATTGTCAGCCAGACCTACCTTGACGTGCTGGAGCACTTTGGATTGCGGCATGCAGCCGACTGGAGCCAGAAGAGCACCCCCGCTTTGGTGGGTGTGTCAGCCACTTTCTCTCGTTTTGACGGCAGGAGGCTTGGGGCTGTCATTGATCACATTGTATACCACCGGTAGGCTGCCAATCACAAAACACTGGAGTCATGCTGACCATGAACAGAGACTATGTAGACATGATTGAAGAGAACTGGCTCTCCGATGTCATCTTTACTACCGCAGAGATCAAGGCTGACCTGACCAAAGTCGGCACCGGCGTGAATGGAGATTTCCAGGCTGCTGCTCTTTCCAGAGCCATCAACACGGATGAAACCAATGAGCTCGTTGTCAAAACGTGGATGGCCAAGGCAAAGGACCGTCATTCCACTCTCATTTTCTGCGTCGATCTCAGCCATGTAACCAATCTCACTGCCCTATTCCGTCAATCGGGAATCGATGCGCAGTTTGTCACAGGAGAGACGCCTGCCAAAGTACGCAGCGCAAGGATCGACGCTTTTAGGAGACGAGAGTTTCCAGTACTGCTCAACTGCGGCGTGTTCACTGAGGGCACGGACATACCCAACATTGACTGTGTGCTTTTGGCCAGGCCCACAAAATCCCGCAACCTTCTTGTCCAGATGATTGGACGCGGTATGCGCCTATATGAAGGCAAAGAGAATTGCCACATCATTGACATGGTTGCTGCTTTGAGCACTGGTGTTGTCTCGACCCCTACTTTGTTTGGCCT
>JAODYC010000031.1:181516-195395 GCA_026262405.1 Curvularia hawaiiensis
CAAAAGACCATCACCAAGAAGCTGCCTGGTAGCATCTCCTTCACCGACTATGACTCCGTACACGATCTCATAGCGGACACTTCTGGCGACCAATATATTCGCAATTTGAGCCCAAACGCGTGGGTAGGTGTAGGCGAGAGCAGATATGTCCTGACTGGTAAAACTGGAAACTACCTCGTTATCGAGCCCTCTGACAAGGTCGAGGGCTTTTTTCGAGCAAAGTATTATTGGAAGCTTCCTTTAACCAAGCAGACAAAGAGCCCCTATGGTACACCACGCGTCATCGCTGAAGGCGAGTCTTTTGGCCACGTCGTCCACGCGGCTGATACATACGCGGCAGATGTGTTCCAATTCATTTGGATCAACAAGAATCAGTCATGGAGGAGGAGTAGCGCTTCACGGGCCCAAGTTGACTTCATCAATAAGTTTCGGCCAGAAGAAGACCATCTGAAGCCGAGCGACCTCACAAAAGGCAAAGCAGCTGACATGATTACACGCCTCAAGCACGGAGTCCGGGGCCGGTATGACAAGGCAAGTATGAAGCACAGATCGGAGCAGCGCATGAAGGCTCGCGCAGAGACATTGGAACAGCGCCTACAAGGGCGTGTACAAGTGGGACCTTTGGAGCAAGGACAAACGCTGAAACAGAGGCTTCTTGGATGAAGTCTGGGACAGCACTGCTCATGTTTGAAAGCGATAGGGCGGCTGTGTGGAAATTGACCGCTTCCGGCTAGTGCTGCCGACCCTGTAGAACCCGCGGAGAAGTACACGCCGCCTATATCAGACTATCAGAACGGCCGCCATTGTCCGAGTAAACACTGAACCAAGCCGACTTTGTGTGTCCGCCTTAAGATCAGCGAGAGAGCAGGTCACACTCTGGACACAAGCTTCAGCATTGACGCAGGTGATCATCAACTCTGTCGTCGAACGCGTCATGATTGGCTACCGCCTACTAGCATTGTGCGATCAGCACCGACGTAGAGACAATAATCGCGCGCTGGTAACCACAAAGACGTCTGAGCTGAGACCGAATTCAATGTTCGAGTATGTCGAGAATCAACACCAAGTCAAATCTCCCTGCAAGTTGTGTCATTCGCAGGAGAAAGCATGGTGGAATGGCTCATCTCCGGCGAGACCATCTTCAGCCCATGTTCTCCGAACCCCCCACACTTTACCCACGCTATGCGATCCGACCAGGAACGGTGTACGCATTGGGATCGCTCACTTTTGTCGCCACTCCATATCTGGCGCTATTCCTCTTTCAGCCTTAGAGATAAGGTCGCATGCCGAAAATCTATGATAATTCGGCATAATCAGAGTCCAGCCCACGGCGATAGCGGGGATGGTGACGGCATTTCTAGTTTAATTCTTTCTCCACAAATCGAAGTTGGGTTTCCGCGGTGTTGCGAAGTAAGCTGCCGACGTGGGTGGACGACGGTGTGTACAGCTAGCAGCATGGTGGCTGGAAAGATACCCTAGAAGAATCGCAACATGTAGTCAACGTCAGCGATCCCATACATCTATCCTCATTCTGAATCTTCTGAGTTCGACCAATTAATTCCGTTTTTGTATTCGACAATTAAACTTCTCGTTATCCAGCCTTCTCTGTGCGTAGTTTACATAGCCAAGCACAGCAACCATCTATCGGCAGCAGCCTGAATTTAGTGGCTGCACGCTATTACCATACATCATGAGCGTAGTCACTCAAAAGCCGACGACAGCCTCCATATCACTTCTTCCACAGCAACTGCCACCGTCACCACCAGAGACTGTAGACGGGAACGACAACGAATCTACCACTTCGTCTTCAACAGATCCAGATTTCCCACTTCCTCCGCCGACAAACACTCCACCACAAGTCTTAGATCTCGACAAATCTACTCCCGATGCGCATGTGCCGCGAGACCCAAGGCTGATCCGGCTGACTGGCGTTCATCCATTCAATGTCGAAGCGCCGTTGACTGATCTATTCAATGAGGGGTTCCTAACTAGCCCCGAGCTATTCTACGTAAGAAATCATGGCGCAGTACCAGAAGTTCACGATGCAGAATGTCTGGACTGGGAGTTCTCCGTGGAAGGGTAGGCCATACTCTATCAACGTTCAATGAGCCTCAAAGGTGCTAAAATCTTCCAGTCTTGTAGAAAATCCCCTCAGGCTCACCCTCCGCCAGTTACTGGAGGATTATGAGAATGTAACGTATCCTGTTACCCTGGTCTGTGCTGGAAACAGACGAAAAGAACAGAACGTTGTGAGAAAGAGCAAAGGTTTCTCATGGGGTCCAGCTGGTGTTTCGACTGCACTCTTCACTGGTGTCGTCATGAAGGACATAATCGAACGAGCAAAGCCGCTACGAAGGGCTAAGTATGTCTGCATGGAGGGTGCCGACAAGCTTGTGAGTGGAAACACTGCACCGACTCCCCAGTTGCTAACAGATCTTGAAGCCTAATGGATATTACGGCACGTCGGTAAAACTCAACTGGGTAATGGATTCTAATCGAGGAATCATGTTAGCACACAAGATGAATGGTGAAATGTTGAGGCCTGACCACGGAAAACCGTTACGGGCTGTGATACCGGGTCAAATTGGCGGCAGAAGTGTTAAGTGGTTGAAGAAATTGATCATTACAGCCGAACCCAGCGACAACTGGTACCACATTTACGACAACAGAGTGCTGCCCACTATGGTCGATCCAGACGAAGCAGCCAAGAACCCTAAGTGGTGGGTCGACGAACGCTATGCCATCTACGACCTCTCTCCAAACTCGGCCATTGCATTCCCTGAACATGACGAGAGACTAGCGCTCTCTTCGAGCACGAGCTCTTACAACATACGCGGATATGCTTATAGCGGTGGCGGCCGGCGCATAACACGTTGTGAACTTTCCTTGGATCAAGGGAAATCCTGGAGACTTGCGAACATCGACTACCCAGAAGACAGGTACCGGGCTTTCGAGGATCGGCAGTTGTACGGCGCAAGATTGGACATGGACTGGCGCGAGACAAGTTTCTGCTGGTGTTTCTGGAACATTGTAATTGACACCGACGAACTCAAGCAAGCAGACGACATTGTAGTAAGAGTCATGGATGAGTCCATGTGCGTGCAGCCAAAAGACATGTACTGGAGCGTTTTAGGCATGATGAACAACCCGTGGTTCCGGATAGTAATACACAAAGAAGGCGATACACTTCGGTTTGAGCACCCAACTCAGCCTGCCCTGATGCCTGGCGGATGGATGGAGCGCGTCAAAAAGGCTGGGGGTAATCTTACGAACGGGCACTGGGGAGAAAAGATGGGCGGTGAAGAGCCGGAACATGCTGCTATCGAAGCAGTGAAAGAGATCAAGATGACCAAGGATGGTGTTGATAACGTCATCAGCATTGACGAGTTACGAGAACATGACGGGGAAGAAAGTCCGTGGTTTGTGTTGAATGGAGAGGTGTACGATGGCACCGCATTTCTGGAAGGGCATCCAGGTGGTGCGCAGAGCATCGTGAGCGCTGCAGGAATGGATGCTACTGATGAGTTCATGGCGATTCGTAAGCCACATATTGAAGCTAGCCACTGAGTAGACATTCTGACGATATGCAGACAGCGAGACGGCAAAGCAAATGATGCCAGACTACCACATTGGCACCCTAGACAAAGCATCTGAGAAAGCCCTAGCGCAGGGCCAACCGAGTGCAGAGTCTGCTAAATCGCGACCAATCTTTCTCCATCCCCGTGAATGGCGCAAGACTATTCTCCACTCGAAAACAAGAGTCTCATCGGATACACACATCTTCCGTTTCAAGCTGGATCATGACGACCAAACCCTCGGTCTGCCTACTGGCCAGCACCTCATGCTTCGACTCCGTGACCCTGTCACCCGCGACGCGATTATTCGCTCCTACACGCCCATCTCGCCAACAAATCAACCTGGCTACTGCGATATCCTCATCAAAGTTTACGCCGACACGCCGTCACGCGCTGGTGGCAAGATGACAAAAGCACTCGACGCTCTGCCTCTAGGTCACAGTCTCGATGTCAAAGGCCCTATCGGCAAATTCGAATACTTGGGCCGCGGAGTCTGCAGTATCAACGGCAAAGAGAAGAGAACAGTCAAGCGTTTCTACATGGTTTGTGGAGGCAGCGGCATCACACCCATTTACCAGGTCTTGCGTGCAGTCTTGCAGGATCAGGGAGATCCGACACATTGTACCGTTTTGTATGGAAACCGTACTGTTGACGACATACTCTGTAAGGAAGATCTAGACTCTTTTGCCAGAGGCAATGGAGATAGGTGCAAGATTCTACACACGCTGACAAAAGGGAGCGAGGAATGGACGGGAAGAAGGGGAAGGATTGGAGAGGCAATGCTCAAGGAAGAATGTGTGCGGGGAGAGAGTGAGAGCATGGTACTGGTCTGCGGACCGGAAGCTTTGGAGAAGACGACATGTGAGGTGTTGACAAAGTTGGGGTGGGGAGAGGACGATATTTTGGTTTTTTAAAGTTTCACTCGATTAATGACTTTTGTATGTATACCAAGTATCCGAAGATCGGATGGGTTGGTGTACTACTTTAATTTGTTTCTCATTCTCTTTCAGTCAAATCGTAGCGCATGAGCAAAAAATGAACTTATTGCAACTTCGAAAATATCACAACAAACAATTCACGTTGTGTCGATGATGGGATTCTACTTCGTTTTCGCGTTTCTCATTGCATGACAAAAAAGGTCTTCTAGGAAAGGATTATAGCATGTGTTCGGAAACACGGTACCATGTTGCTGCATCTCCGATCATCGAAGATTATTCTCTGATAAGAGACGTGAGCTCACCCCAACCCCCTGCCGCCAAGACATGCCTATCTGGTCAGGTTGCGATAAGGAAGAATCGATCTCCACACTGGCACCACCCACCAACAATCTCCACGGAGAACCACAAACACCTACATCCCGTTGCTTTGTACCACTAGCAGCCCACACAATGATAACCGCAGCCATCTATCGCTACCGGACTGGGGTACATCCCTGTCCCCAACATGCTATTCTGACGTCTACCGGAGATGGTCACCCTAGTCTCGGCTCTGCGATTATGATGCATTTCCGCAAGCACCGCGGAAGAGAGAGTGAATGAAAGTGTATCTGCGGGAGAGCTGCTTAAGCCAGGTTGGGTTCTGATGAATCATTTTGTGGTGTTGCACAGCCTAATTTGCCGTATGCGTGGGAGCGGAAATGGGACGCGCTTGTTGAAAGTCGTGAGCGCATTTCTCACGCCACTGGATCTTCTGATTTGATTCACTTCATGTCTCTTGTACTGAACAAAACTTTGAGCATACTTCTCTTGTCCTACTCGCTCTTTTGGCTTTGCTTTTTCGGGTCATTTGCGCCTGACGTGGTTGTTCGATAGGCGGATAGTAGGATTACACTCTGCCCTCCTGGATAAGTGTACGATCGTCCTTTTGCGCACCTTGTATAAGGCTTCCTGGGGCATTGCCTTGATACAAAGATGGCGGAGACTGAACCAATCGTCACACATGGAATCGATCCCTCATCCGGCGAATCACACTCACCACCTGGCGACCGACACATCACAGCAACGTGGGGATCAAAAGACGGAAGCATATCAAATAGAGAGTGGAATGATGCGGAAGCCAACAGACTACCCGAAAGGGTTGCTGATCTAAAGAGCAAGGGTATTATCAACCAAGACCACCCGCGAAAACGTATAGTGGTTGTGGGATTTGGCATGGTAGGCATAGCCTTCATGTAGGTTCAACAGCACCAGCAGGTGTGGAGTAAAAGCTGATTAAACTCAGAGAGAAACTTATGAAATATGACGTGAAGCGGAGAGAATACGACATCATAGTCATCGGCGAAGAGCCGCATCTCGCATACAACCGCGTTGGTCTGACTAGCTTTTTCCAACACCGCAAAGTCGAGAACTTATATCTTAACCCGGCAGAATGGGTATGTATTAGCGGTGCCAGGGTATAGAGCTGAATTTAACCTTCTGTCAGTACTCCTCAATGCCAGAAGGCGCACTGAGGTACCACCTCAACAGTCTTGTCACCGAAATAGATGCCGGGGAGAAAGTCGTCAAAACGTCATCTGGGGAAACGGTATCGTATGACATCTTGGTTCTCGCAACAGGGTCTGACGCACTTCTCCCCCGACATACGCCTGGTCACGATGCTAAGGGCGTGTTTGTGTATCGCACAATTGAGGATTTGCAAAGGCTAATCGAGTTCTCGTCAACACGAAAAGGCACAACAGGCACCGTTGTGGGAGGCGGGCTGCTGGGTCTCGAGGCCGCACACGCAATGATGGATCTCGAGAATTTCGCAAGTGTCAAGCTGATTGAGAGGAACCGATGGGTGCTATCAAGACAACTGGATGGCGACGCCGGTGGCATGGTCGTGGAGCAAGTCAGGGCACTGGGTCTGGATGTCATGCTCAGTAAGAGGGTGGGGAAGATAATCACGACTGAAGACAATTTTGTCAAAGGCGTGGTGTTCGAAGACGGTGAGGAGATGGACTGTTCGTGCATTTGCTTTGCTGTAAGTGTACTCGGCATCATGAATGCACGCCCAAACTGACGTTTGCAGATCGGCATCAAACCACGAGACGAGCTTGCCAGGAAAGCTGGGATCAAGTGCGCAGATCGAGGAGGCGGCATAGTTGTTGGACCAGATCTGTCCACGTCTCAGCCAGACATCTATGCCGTTGGTGAGTGTGCCAACTGGGAGAGCCAAACATTTGGGCTCATCGCTCCCGGCGTTGAGATGGCCGACGTTCTCGCTTTCAACTTGACCCAGGCGAAAGCTCATGCACCACGAAAGTTCAAGGCCCCTGATCTCAGTACCAAACTGAAGTTACTGGGTGTCGAGGTTGCAAGTTTTGGTGACTTCTTTGCGGATCGCGACGGACCCAAGAACATGCCTGGACGCCAGCGTGCTGATAGCAAGGAGCCAAATGCGAAGACGACGCGAGACCGAGTCAAGAGTCTGACAGACGGACCAGCTCCACCACCAGTCAAGGCACTCACCTACAAAGACCCGTTCCAGCAAGTGTATAAGAAGTATCTGTTTACAATGGATGGCAAGTATCTGCTGGGCGGCATGATGATCGGAGATACAAAAGATTACATTAAGCTTGTTCCAATGGTTAAGAACCAAAAGCCGCTGGAAATAGCGCCTAGTGAGCTTATTGTCGGTGTTCAAAAGGGGGAAGATGATGGTTCCGATCTGTGAGTACTGCACCAACAATCGCCGAATATTTCCACTGACTGCATGCAGAACCGACGATACCCAGATCTGCTCATGTCACAACGTCACAAAGGGCGATGTCGTCAATGCTACCAAGGATGGAACCTGCAAGAGCATTGGCGACGTCAAGTCGTGCACCAAAGCTGGCACTGGCTGTGGTGGTTGTATGCCACTTGTACAAACCATCTTCAACAAGACCATGGCGTCTATGGGCAACGAGGTCAAGAACCATCTTTGCCCTCACTTTGAATACTCGCGCGCCGACCTTTTCAACATCATCTATGTCAAAGGTCTCAAGGACTTTGCCGCCGTCATGAAGGAGGCTGGCAAAGACCCAAATTCTCTAGGATGTGAGGCTTGCAAACCTACCATCGGAAACATCGTAGCTTCATTGTACAACAAACACCTCCTGGATGTGAAAAATC
Organism: Curvularia hawaiiensis; assembly: GCA_026262405.1. Classification (NCBI taxonomy): domain Eukaryota; kingdom Fungi; phylum Ascomycota; class Dothideomycetes; order Pleosporales; family Pleosporaceae; genus Curvularia; species Curvularia hawaiiensis. Next base: position 189,186 of record JAODYC010000031.1, read on the forward strand.
GAGGCCTCCAAGACACCAATGACCGATTCCTGGCAAACATCCAACGCAACGGCACATTCTCCGTCGTCCCTCGCGTCTCTGGCGGCGAGATCACACCTGAGAAGCTTATTGTTATCGGAACAGTCGCGAAGAAATACAATCTTTATACGAAGATCACAGGTGGTCAACGCATCGACATGTTTGGCGCACGAAAGCAAGATCTCCCAGATATCTGGCAAGAACTCATCGACGGCGGCATGGAATCTGGTCATGCATACGCAAAGTCTCTCAGAACGGTCAAGTCATGCGTGGGAACTACATGGTGTCGCTTCGGCATCGGCGACAGTGTCGGCATGGCTGTGCGTCTAGAAGAGCGCTACAAGTCCATCCGTAGTCCACACAAGATAAAGGGCGGTGTATCCGGCTGCGTGCGTGAATGTGCGGAAGCCCAGAACAAGGATTTTGGTCTCATCGCCACCGAGAAGGGATTCAACATTTTTGTCGGCGGTAACGGTGGCGCAAAGCCTAGGCATTCAGAGCTGCTGGCCAAGGATGTGCCACCGGATGAAGTTGTCCCCATTCTTGATCGCTATCTTGCGTTGTACATCCGAACAGCTGACAAGCTGCAAAGAACAGCTCGTTGGATCGAGAATCTCCCTGGTGGCATCAAGTACCTCCAGGAGGTTATCCTCGAAGACAAGCTTGGCATCTGCGCCGATCTAGAGAAGCAGATGGAAGATCTTGTTGGTACTTTCTTCTGCGAGTGGACCGAGGTGCTCAAAGACCCGAAGAAACGTGCTTGGTTTTCTCAGTTTGCCAATACCTCAGAGAACGTCGTCGACACCATTGAGCCGACACAAGAACGCGGCCAAGAACGACCTTCATACTGGCCAAAAGATTCAGTCACCCAAGACTTCCGTGGAACAAAATGGACCGAGTTATCATGGCAGCCGCTGGTCAAGGCTGAGGAATTCCAAGACACAGATACAGGGGACAGCAAGGCTATTAAGCGGGGCGACACACAGCTTGCCGTGTTCAAAGTTCGCGGAAAGTACTACTGCACACAGCAAATGTGTCCTCACAAGCGCGCTTTTGTGCTATCCGATGGCCTGGTTGGCGACGACCTGGCAAACAACAAGCTTTGGGTCTCCTGCCCCTACCACAAGCGCAACTACGAGCTTTCTGGCGACAACGCAGGCAAATGCGCCAACGACGAATCCGTCAACATTGCTGTTTTCCCAATCGAGGAAAGAAGCGATGGGTGGCTATATGTCAAGTTGCCCAGTGTAGAGGAGCTGGACAGCGTGCTGGGAACAAGCAAATTCAAAATCACGAAGAGTGAGTCGGAAGATCCATTTGTGGTGCTGGATAAGAAGCTGCAGAGATTGCAGTTGAAAGGAAGGAAAGGAGTACCGGTTTCGCATCTTGAGGGCGGCTTGGGTGAAAGAGGCAAGGCTGCACAGATACTTGCGGGAGGTGAGAGAGGGGCTGGAGGTTTGGATTGGTGAGCTTTACAAAAGCATTTGATGTGGCGTTTTTGGATTGGTTTGAGATTCCCGGTACTTTGATCTGGCTTGAGTATCAGTGCAATCTCGAACTGTAGATTTTGTAACAATCGGCACAAATTCTACCTATATATGTGACGGGCTGTCGAATCTAGGAACGATGATATATAAGTGGATTGCATTAGTGGGTGGTATGCAGGATGCTGGTTGGAAGCCATGTGCCGGTTCAATGTACCGATGTTGTGTACGGTTGGGAGTCTATCAGTGAACTTGTACATTATAAGTACATGATGGCAGCTCAGGCACACTATGTCTTGACGCGCAAAGAAAGAGCCTCGCATTCCCTTATTTCCTCTATTTGATGCACCTAACGCCTTGCTAAACCTAGTGAAAAGTCCAGAGTTGAGCGGAAGCCAAACCCATGTCGACTATCCTCAGCGTAGGAAATGTATTACAAGCCAGCAGAACAGAAAGAAGATGACGACACCAGCCCAAAATATCCATTTGTCCTGCTTCGCACGTCTTTCGACCATACGAATGGTGTCTCCGCTGATGCCTAGGGTATTGGCGACCGTGTAGAGCCTCCTCTGTGTACCCTTTAACATATCCCGCTGCTGGCCCAGATCGCCCAGCACAGCCCTCCCTCTGTCAAGAAATTCGTCAAGTTGGTCTGATGTCTTGTTGAAGAAGGTATTCTCCCGCAAAAGATGACCTTCGCGATCGTATTGGCCGCCGTGTGAGGCTCCCGCTGAGTATGTGTTGGGCCGATAGGGGGCGTTGGGATCGTAGGGCTGTGAAGGCGCAAAGGCTGAGTGCTGGGCGGCAAGATTGGGTTGTGAATACGGGTTTTCGGGCGTAGCTGTGTTGTGAGGACGGCGACCTAGAAGTTCGGTTCGTGCTTCTGTTGTTCGCTATGATAGTGGGGTGAGTACATGTTGGCGAAGACCCAGGGTACGGAGGGCAGCTCGAAACGTACAATGTCCTCATTGGCACTCTTTATTCGTTTGAAGCTCGCGCGGTACTCCTCCAGCTCGGCTCGGAAGTTCTTCAATCTCTCTTGCGCCTTTTCGGCCTTGGTTTGGACGGGCTCCTGTCTCGCGAGTTTGCCATAGTCGTCAATGGTACGCGCGAATGTTGCAAGGGAGGCGTTGAGTTGGGCCTGGAGGTGCGGCGAGGGCGAAGATGCATCTGCGAATTGGTCCAGATCCTTCCGTATCGAGGTGGATTGCCGCAAGGCTGAATTGAATAAGGCGTTCTGTTTGCGACGTGAGTTTGCGCGCGCTATGTATGCGCGAGAAGACGAACCATGGCGAGCTTCTCCGGTCGTAATCACGCGTTGAGGGTTGTTTCAGCAGTATTGTACGAGAAGATACAGCAATCTTGGATAGCTGGTACCGAATTGGCGCCTGGCAAGTAATTCTTTCGCTGACTTGACACATTGCATCATCACGAGCGCCCATCTTCGGGGCTTGCGGTTGGTTCTACACTAGCCCTATCAGGCATCGCTTAACTCCCCACTTCACCCCTGGAGACATTCTACACCACGCGCACTGGAGCATTTAGATACTTCGTCTTTCGATCAACTGGAAGTTTGAATGTCTCGGCTGTTCGATCACAGCAGTTTTGTCCATTCGTCACGGAGACCCTCTTCTCAAAACACTTCCTACGTGTAATCGACACTCCTGCACGACTTACACCATGCGCACCATCACCGCTCGCTGGTTAGTACACGAGACTGCTCAGTAGTTGTCACCTTTCTCATCCTGAACTGTTCTCCATCTTCCTTATCGTCCCGTCGTGTGTAGTAGACCTACGTTACGTAGCCCTGTCCACCTCCTGCCTATCTGGGTAATCACTGATCTAATCATTGTCTGGGCGGGGCTGGCTGTATGTGCACTTGCTCCCGCCGAGCCGACGACTACGGCTATTTTCAAGACAATACAAGAGGAGAGGTCGGCTGTTGTATCGGTATGGCTTTCAGGGCTACTAACCACTATAGGAAGCTCGTTCGAACATGGACCCGTCCACTGCTGTTTGATGTCATGACGTGCCGCTATGCTATCCTACACATGGGTGATCTGCCCACTGTATAAGAGCTACTGGGAGACGAGCATGAAAAATACTCCGATCCGCCTTTGCATATTCCAAAATGCATCTGCCACTAGTGTTATGCACCAGTGTGTTGCTCTCTGTGGTATGCGCCCACGATGTCCATGAACATCTTCTCCCTCCCCCTGTTGCAGTCAACGATCAGTCGTACACCCAATGCGCCAATGCAGCATGGCCGCCCTCGAATGTTGGTCGTGAGCTTGTTCCACAAGCGCCGGATGACGAGATGCGAGCCATGTTGGATGAAATGAGCGCTGCAAACATTGAAGCTACCATCAAAAAGCTAGTCTCTTTTGGAACTCGCCACACGCTTGCGACATACAACAGCTCAACGCGTGGTATTCATGCAGCAAGAGATTGGATTGCTTCTGAGATGCAAAAGTACGCTGACCAGAGCAACGGCACCCTGACCGTCGAGGTCCAGAGCTATGTCCAGGGGGTGGCTAGCAGGATTCCATTCCCCGTCACCATCTCGAATGTCTTGGCAACCGTCAAGGGAAGTCAAGATCCGAGCCGCGTCTACGTTATGACTGGACATTATGACAGCCGTGTCACGGATGTTCTCAACTATGAAGCAGACTCACCAGGTGCCAACGACGACGCCAGTGGGACAGCTAGTAAGTGGATTTTTCTATGACTGCGGAGATCAAGGGGCTGACCTCAAATAGTTGCCATGGAGATTGCTCGTGTGCTGTCCAAGCACCAGCCTAAATCCACTATTATCCTTGGAGCTGTTGCTGGTGAGGAACAAGGTCTCTACGGCTCCACATATTTTGCCAACACACTCAAGAATGCCAGCACCAACGTCGAGGGGATGCTCAATTGTGATATAGTTGGGTCCTCCACAGGCGACCGCGGACAGAAAGATCCTTTTACGATCCGCGCTTTCGCTGAAGGCGTGTCTCTGACAGGCGATAGCAACATCACCCCTACGCGACGCCTTCAAATCGGTGGGGAGAACGACACACCTGCGCGAGAGCTTGCTCGGTTCTCCGCTGAGGTCGCCGCAAACAACGCTACTGGGATGAACATTGCCATAATTTACCGTCTCGATCGCTTTCTACGGGGTGGCGATCATACTGGCTTCCTCCGTGCTGGGTACCCTGCAATCCGCTACACAGAGCCAAATGAGAATTTTGCGCATCAGCACCAAGATCTTCGTACAGAGAATGGTACCGTATATGGGGATTTGATCGAGTTCGTTGATTTTGAGTACACAGCGCGTGTCGGGAAAGTCAACCTTGCCACACTGTGGTCCCTATCTCAAGCTCCCGGCATGCCGCGAAACGTCACTATTGACACGACCGTTCTGGATAATGATTCACGCATCAAGTGGATCAAGAACGACAGTCCTGATGTTGCAGGATATGAAGTTGTCTGGCGGCCAACTACCGCCAGCCTGTGGACCCACACAGTGGATGTAGGCAAAGTTGACTTCGTAGTCCTTCCTCTTAGTAAAGACAATGTCATTTTTGGTGTTAGGGCAGTGGGCACAAATGGATTCAAGAGTCCTGCTGTATACCCTATTCCTACATGAAGATTGCTTCGCCTTGAATTCTAAGAGGGAGAACCGATATCGCGCATGACGCGGAAAACATTGCAATATTTACCCCGTCAGTTTAGCATATGCTGTGTCTACTTTTGTTGTAGTTTAGTGTCTTGCTGTAGAAGGAAGAGACTATGCCATTCACTTGGAATTCAGAAGAGAGGAAGGCAGATTGCGTCGCCAACTCCACTCCTCTACTTCACTTCAGCAAGTTTAGTCAACAATTACTTGTTTTCTCACTGCCAATCCAAATGCAGGCTAACGTAGGTGCTTAACCAGATTACATAAGACAATCTCCCTTGCCATTTCTAGGGTAGTCTTGCCCACTTGTGTTGCCTTTTTGGCTGCCGCTCTCGCCTCCTCTACTGTATTGGCGTTCTATTGCACGTTGGTAGCTACTCGTTGTACGATATCTATGGTATTTTTAAGGTCGCCCTTAATCTAGTTAAGGACTTGCGCGGTCTGCTCTGCGTTAGCCTTAGCCTTAGTTTATACGACTGTAAGGCGTCGCGGACTATATCTAGGTTAGGCGTATATTACATCTTTAAGACGAGCGTCAGCGCGCCGCGAATTATATCTTTAGCGAGATCTGCTAGTATACTTGCGTTTGATAGCCTCTAGAACGTTATAAAGAAAGTTACTAAGAGAAGTAGTATACTCGCGTAGTAGGGTAGGTCATGTCGCCCTTCGCGGCCACGGCGTCGCTATAACGCTTTAGTAGTAGTGGGCGCTACTTCTAAAGTACTAACGGGTCGTAGAGCGTGTTAGGCTAACTTTTACGTGCGATATACTGCGTTAATTCTAACAATCGTAATATTCACTATTATCGTGTTTTAGTGGTTGAGTGTGTAGAAATAATATTATCAACATACTTAGATATCGCTGTACGCTACTATAACGAATTCGACGCTATACATATAGTAACTATTTGCTAAGAATGCCTGTGGCGTATGCCTGTAGCTCTAGAAGCCTCTATGGCCAAATGCTCAGCCTCGCTATTATAGCACGACCTTGACCGCCGTTTGCGCTGCCTAAAGATACTAATACTATCGCTCTACTAAGAAACGATAC
>JAODYC010000031.1:207854-219054 GCA_026262405.1 Curvularia hawaiiensis
AGCTGGAGCTGGAGCTGGACCTCGTTCGTCCTCTTCTAGCGTCCGTCGTCACAAAGCGGTCGGCTCTTTACCGCGACAACCATAGCGTGCTTCCGTCTCAAGGCCAGCGCGAGAGCAGAAGCATGGACGTCGAGAGGCATGGGCGATGGTTTTTCCGTGGCGGGCGGGAGGCCGTTCTCGTTAACCGTCGTTAGTCAGTACGTAACATGGGCTAGCACGTGCGCGCGTTCCTCGTCCCATGGCACCTGAGACGACAACAGGGCGGGACGGCGGAAGAGACGGCGAGCCCCCCGCGGCCGGACTGGACAAAGTATTTTCCCCTTCTAACGGCAGCTCCCCATCATAACCGACTCATATTGACCCCCACGTGATTTCTCATCCACTTCAAGCAACAAACTAAGCAGCACACAGCTGCCCATCTCAGATACTATGGTACCTCCTCCCAAGCTCTTCCGGCTCATACAGCCTCGTCGTCTCCCTCTCCATCTCGTCCGCCACTAGTCTCCAGAAATTCCTTTCCACCTTCGCCACCGCCTCAACTAACTTGTTCGTCTTCTCTACACTCTGTAGCTCAATCTGTGCTTCTGTTCCGGCTACTGCCTGCCGCATGTTGGCTTTTAGCTCCCTCGCATTCTCGTAGTCCTTGATGCGCTTTCTACCCGCTTTGCTGACACTGACACTGGCTCCTCCGCCCGCACCCTCAACAAACTGGTTCGGATGACGCAGGTGCACGTAGTCTTTGGCGTCGAAGCCGACTTCCCGCACCGGCTGCGGCACGCGCGTTGTGTGTTGGACAAAGCGACTGTAGACGGTGGCTGAGGTTAGGCTGGCTGGTTCGCCGGCTTCCAGGCGTTTTTGGTTGAGCATGTGCGTGATTTCACTCCATTTGAGGTTTTGGTCTTGGCGGAGGGAGACAATGGTGGATGTCTCGGTAGATTGGTTGGAGTCGGGGTGAGTCCAGGTTGACTTGGCCGGGGGCACAAGGACGGAGATGTTGTCTTCAATTTGACGCTTGAGGGCGCGGGCGCGTGTAAGTTCGTCCATGGTAATGACAGCGGTTGGTACGTTGGTGATAGGTCGGCTGAGAAGGGTTGTGGATTGTAGCTCAGGTGGTGTCTTGGGACAGTGGTACATGAACAGCTGTCGGAGGTTTTGGGCCAGTATCAGTGGATTGGTAAATACGAGAGCTGCCTCATCTTCAGTCGTAAATCCGACTAAAGTGAGAGGGTTCGCTAGTTTCAATAGCTGGCTCTTCATCTCCAAGTCTTTCAGAACTGTCTCCCACCTTTCTTTTACTTGGCTATCCCTTTACATGTCAAACCACGGCACACTAATCCTCGCTACCACTATCACCATCTTCGCGACACAAGCAACAACACTGGACATCAGTAGATTAGAAAAGGGTAAATTTGATTGAACCGAGTCTATACACGAAGACTGAAAACCTATGGAGTTCCCAAACTCATCATAGTATCAACCATAACGCCTAGATAGCAGGCGGTAAAGCCGCTTTCTGTTCCAGATCCCAGCAGTGATAAGTCTTCCCCTTGATGATAGTTCTCATGCGTATTAAACAAAAAAGTTATATCCAGTCATAACCCCCTATCGGACTGTACTTGCTCTACCGATGCAACGCCCAGGCGTGACGCGCCTCGGCCTTGAGCAGTTTCTCCTCCGCCTTCTCTGCCGGTGTCGTGGTGCTTTTACTCTCGGCAGCTGGCTTCGTTCGTTTAGATGGAAGCATTGACCGAAGAAGAGATTTGGTAGATGCCATTGTGGAGACTGATCGTGTCGACATGGTGTCTTTTTCTAGTGATGTACTGGTGGTGGATGGTGTATACGACGGCATGTCGAGAAAATTTATGTAGATGGCGGAGAATGTGAGATTGAGTGGTGGCTATCTTGTCCAGATAGATATTTCGATGACAGTTGAGAATTTGTGAAGACGCAAGATGATATGATGATGATGATGGTAAATGGTTTCCTGCTTGATTTGATCCCCAACACCTGGCACCGCTACCCTTTCTTATACCCTTCCCTCTACACAGCAACACCGAGAAACTCCCCATCAGCTTAGCAACTCACCGTCTCTCCAATCCAACTTTCCATACTCAACGCACTCTTGGCCCCTGCGATCGTGACACACCAACCCCAGTTTGTGCACCGGGAAAGCCCCAATAGTGGGCTTAGGCACGCACACTCAACACCATTGAGTCATCAAGTGGCGGTTCTACAGATGTACATCCAAAGGGCGCATCGCTTGGGGCTACTGCAAGCGGATAGGCACCAGGCAGTGCGGAGACGTTGACAAGGGCGCAGCACGTCTCTTGAGTCAAAAGCCGTCACCGGTGGTCTGGATGCGGGCTAGTGGTTTCCGCTTTGGATAAGCGGGTTACGTGCATCGTCCGACGGCTTTGTCAGCCACGTATAGCTCGCATCCACATTGCGACATCGCTTCTCTAGTCAGCAAGTTGAAGCTGCAGAGTTTATGTCGTTCAATGGTGTTTTGTAATCTGAATCGTGTTTTGCGACTCACAAAACTTGGGCAGCCAGCAAAATTTTGAGATTAACAAACTTGGACAGCGTTGCAAACACATCACAAAACCCATGGAAAGTCGAACATGGATTAAACACTGATTGATTCACTTCTCTCTACAATGCTTCTCTTATACACAGTAAGTAAACGCACTATTCCGCGTCCACCTAAACCGCCAAAGTCGAGTTGGATTCCTCAAACGTCGACCCAATCTCACCCCACTTGATCTTGCTAAAGGTGACGGTAGGGTTTTTCACCCTCGACTGGATGACATCGGGGAAGCCCTCGGTAGCATTACATGGGCCGCTCGGGTCAACGTCGAGCCATTTCATGCCGCCGTCCTTGTCCCACCACACACTCATTGCGAGCACCATGCCGCGCGATAGGGCCTCGCCCATAGCCTTGTGGCCACCGAGCTTGTTATACATCTGGGCACCACCTAGAGCATCGCAATATGCTTGGTCCAAGGTCACGTTTTGCATCGCATTCTCAACGACAACGCCGTTCTGGACGTACTTCCGGATAATGGCCTGGAGGACACCGTCCTTGGCTGGGAACTGGGTGACAACAGTGAAAGGCTTGGTGGTGTCAACCTTCATGCCAGGGCCGTAGTAATCCTTGGCGTTGCGGTGCTTGTAAGGGTTGTCACCACAGCCAGACTTGTCACAGTCACCAGACTTGCCGCAGGCATCCCCGGTGCAAGTAAAAGGTCCTGGCTTAGAGCAGGTGTGGGGTGCAATTTGGTTGGCACGGCTGTTAGCCTCCCAAATGTCCATCTCGTTGCAACAAGCGCCAAGGCCATCAACATTGGCCTATTCAGAGTCAGTCAATCAGCTAATTCTCGACCGTAACATGGCGGTTTTTTTTACTCACCTCGCCATTGAAAAAGGCCTTGTTGAAGCACTGGGCATCGCAATAACCCGTACCGACAGCAGCACCAGCAGTGTTGTACTCAGACAGTCCACCGTCGGCCTTCATCTCGCTAAGATACAAAGCGCTGTTCATACCGCATGGCAGCTGCGTCACGTCGACATCGAACGACAGCTCATTGCCAGTCAATTGAAGCATCTCATACTCTTTTCTGCTCTCGGCTAGCAAGTACACCCTAGGGGAAATATAGACGCCGCTTGGGTTGAACATATCCAGCCGGAGGTTGTCCTCGTTGGTGTAGATTGCTTGCGAGGTGTAATTTGTAATGCCCTCGATGACGCATGTCTCGGCGCATGTCTTCTTGTCGGGGCAGAGTGTTTTGTCGAGGTCTGTGTACTCGCCACCACAGATGGCGCTCGAGTTACCTTTGGCGCGGATCTGATGTCTCAACGAATCGATAACGATCGCAGTGTCGAGTGCTTTGCAGCCGCCGGCCTTGGTGCACTTCCAGGTGGTGAGCTTGGGGTGCTCCTCCGGTGTAGTGCCCATCATTTGGGCCGAGGCCAACCCCAATAGGGTTGCTGTAACGAGCGAAGAAAGGGACATGTTTGTGTGTCGCAGAGAAGTACCGTAGAGACTGCAATTGGCAAAGTGTTTGGAACAAAGCATCACCTCTTCTTATACTGCTGTTTTCGAGTATCACCGAGGCCGAAGATGCTTGCCACAGTTCCTTGTTCAGCCTACATGGTGATCCAAGTTGCTGTAGGGCCGTACTCGTAAACACCGTCGGTGAAACCATTGGCTTTTCTCATTGGTGGGTGACATTTCTTGAGGGCGTGCGCTGTTTCAAACCACTATACAAGGCTCGACGTTGAAAGCGGTCAGAGATGAACATGTATGGAAAGTTTCTCTGCATATCGTCTGCAAGTTGGTTAGATGAACTTTGATTGCATTAGCGTGGCCGCACCGAGACAATTCCCAGGGGCTAGTCTGCACTTTGTTTGAGATAAACACTGGTTCAGGCGCTGCTTATGGACAGAATGCAGCAGCACGAGTATTGATTGGACCATCCGCTCGATATAGCGATGCATCTCAGCTATATTCATGTCGCATAAAGGCGGCCGCTGCCGTCAAGGTGCCCTGAGCCAAGGCGGCTTGATTGGTATGGGGGCTTGGCTATCACGTGATGCATCTGCCAATAGATGGTTCGAGGTTCATGAGCGAAGCATCTCTACGTACTCAGTTCCATAAAGCCAGACCGGACCCGTTGTCTTTCGTGCGCTGTTTCGTTGCTTCGAGTACCGTGGCAATCCTCCCTGGTCTCTGTCTTGGGACACATCTGCTCGGTGCAGCGATCATGCATGATGGAGAACGGCGCCAGTGAGGCCTTTTAGCTATGCGCAAGTACGAAGTATGTAGTGCTGCTCGCTTGACAGACCACTAAGATATTCTCCTGAGACATACGGGGTAGAAGATGGGATAACGGCGCCACTGACATGTCACTGGTAGCAGGTTTCCGAACCGGTGGTTAGCGTCTGCGACGCGCGTTGGTGCAGAGGCGGCCGTCGCATATGTCCTCTTCTGTCTGGCGCCTAACGTCGCAGCCGGCCGATGTCATACAAACCAAGGCAAAAGTCCGCCTGTCCAGCACCCTCACCAAAACAGTCCGAGCCGCCTTCCCGCAACGCCACTGTTTTCAAGCGACCGACGCGGTCAAATTCTCCGACTGGTCATTGCGAGTATGCCGAATTTGAGCCTGCTCGTCCCATACGTGTTTGTCTGCTGCTTTGCGGTGAGATCAATCTGTTTTTCTACGCAGAGATGAAGAGAGATTAATTCAAGATAAAGGATCGCCACATATCGACATGGTGAAAAGCTTACAGGAAGCTATAGCACACGTTCTATAGTGGCGCTCAGCTTGCAGCCATCAATGTCGGCCAAGGGTCTGCTCATGCGTTCTATCATGCAGTGAAGTCAGAGTGTGACCAGGCGTATGCGCCTAGAATGCACGACTGCAACCACCGCACGCGACCAGAGTACGCTGCAAGGAGACTCAAGAGCCCCTTAGTTGCGACAGAGGTCCAGACTATCGAGAGTAGTCGATGCTACCCAACGCGACACTGGGAGTCGGGAAAGGACAGCTTCGCATAGGCGAGTCCCGGCAAGCTGCGCACTACAAGATTGTCGTCGACGTTGCTGCGACAGGCGGTGCGTCCTGGCAGAGTTCGCATAGGTGGATCCCCAGTCGCTGCAACCCAGATTGTGGCGAAGCGCAGGCAGAGCATTGCTGTTCTGATGGTATCAAACTTGATGCCGGGTGGTTGATTTGTTCCCGGCCAGCTGCCGTGAAACAGACACGGGAAGCGGCACACGATAACTTCGCGTAATATTGTCATAGCGTGCGATTCTGGATGCACTTTTGGGCATGTCTCCGCTTCCAGGAATCGGGACATGTGGACCTGATGGACATGGTGAAACCTTGACGGATGGGGGTTCTGCCGTAGTAGAGCCGAGTCGGTAGTCGGGTTCCTGTTCGCATAACAGTTCAGGTCAAGTTTGGCAGATGCATCCCCTGAACAACAGCTCGCCATGTGTTCGTAACGCAGGTGCTCTTGTATGAGATAGACTCCAGATACGAAGAAGATTGCGCCATTCTTCGTGATCTGGATACGAGATACGGAGTAGGTAGTGTGAGAGGGGCAAAACTCGGTCGGGTTTACCCGGGCACATTGGCAGACTACAAGTGCAGACCTAGCGGCACGCGTATCACAAGGAAAAGCCTGGATGAATCTCCTGTTGCCTCAAGAAAGAGCTGCTTGTGCCAATTCCTGTGCCGTCGTCCAGAGGGGCCAAGCTCAATGACAGCGGGCTAGTCGGCGAGTAGAACATGGATACCGTGGTCTCCATACCGACGACGCAAGGAACGCTCGACAGTTGCCCACTTGGTGCCACAGTCCGGCATGCCTTGAGCCAACAGCAGCAATCCCAACATGCACGTTCGAACCAGCTGCAGGACTAGTAACTAACGGGACACCAACCAAGGTTGCGCGGCATCTTCGCCCCTCTCGGAACGGTGCGGGGAGCAAGTGTTTTTCTTTTCTCCTAGAGTAGTAGCACGGTTTGGGCAGAGTGCTAAACACCAAGCTTGTGCATTCGGACATTGTAATGAGGTGCAAAGATGCGCGGCACGGGAGACTCTGCGCATTCGGACAGCAAATCGAGCATGGACGTGGATACAGACCGCGAAATGGCTCAAGGAGCGCAGACACGGAACCTGATGGCATCTCCGGTGTTGACTGCTTCTAGAAAGGAGTCATTACGTCTGCCGTGATCGCCTGCCCCTTTCACTCATGTGGCAAGCAAGCATCAGGACTAAACCGAACCCCTGTTCTTTTTCAGAAGCAGGCTGTTTGCAGCCCTGCCGCGTACATGAAGCCGTGCCGAGCCCTAAGATTTCTCAGGACCCGCTCGCCTTCCAAAGACGACTTTTCCAAGTCAGGCACTGGGCCAACTGCTGCTCCCGGACCATAGCGCACAGGCTTGCCGCTGCTTAGTATCGCACTTTCTCAGAGGTAGTGGAGCCTCTGTCAGCGCAACGACTTGGAGCGGTATCCCAATTAGCCCAGACGCCTCTCGATGCTCCACTCAGCACGTTGCCGATCTACCAGGCTGGGGGGGAGGCCTTGTGTTGCCCCACGAAGATCCCAGTTCCGTTCTCAGTCTGTCTCAAATACCGCTGCAAGGGTTCCAAGAAGAGTATCGGGCTTGTTGCTTACAAGATTCTAGCGCTACAATCACTAAGAAAACGCACAGGGTCCAAGTGTCGGGACCTGTCCTGAGGCAAGATCGCCGGGGGAGAGGAGCCAGATATCCGCCATATACGGAGTACAACATGCCACCACGTCTTGCTCGATCTGTCGGGGGTTCTAGTCGGCCAGTTCCTTTCTTTGCGTATACCATTCCTTCCCACTAGCTAATTCCAACTCCATACCCCATACTTTCCCTCGTCATGCAGGATCGAAGTGGGCAAATTCTGGCAATTGCCATCACATTCTTCATCCTGTCATACATCACCGTTGGTCTGCGTGGCTATGTGCGGTAAGACTCGTCCTTCGTGTTGCTGTTTCTGAGAAGCATCTTACTAACGGTGTAATGTAGCCTTTGCATGGTCAAGGGGTTTGGTATTGACGACTATACCATGGTCGTTACGCTACTCTTCTTCACCGGCTACTTGGTATGCCAGATGGGCGGTGCCGTCCACGGTTCTGGCGTGCGTCGCGTGAACCTTACCGACGAGGCTGCTGAGACGGCCCTTCACTTCTGGTTCTTTTGCGAGATATTCTACACACTTTCGACGTGTATGCTCAAAATCTCCGTCGGCTTCTTCTTACTACGCATCACCATCGTCCCCATCCACATCTGGATCATCCGCCTCATCATGGTCGTTTCCGGAATCGTAGGAATTGCATACACCTCCGTCGTCATCTTCCAATGCAAGCCCATTTCGTACTGGTGGGACCTGAACCCAGAACACCCCGGCAGGTGTTTGTCACCGACACTCGTTATGAACTTTACTTTCGTCGTCTCTGGACTGAACGCCTTCGCCGACTGGGTCTTTGCCACCCTCCCCGTCCTCATTGTTCAGGGTCTGAACATGAAGAAGCGCATGAAGATTGTCGTGGCCTCCGTTATCGCCCTGGCAGCGATGTAAGTAGCAGAGATCTTTTCTGGGTAGCACTACTCTAACACTGATCAACAGTGGCTCCACAGCAACCATCATTCGCCTACCGTACACGTCAACAATCAAGGGATACAAAGGCGACTTCCTCTACCGGACGACCGACTTTGCCATCTGGAGTACTGTGGAGGTGGGCCTCGGCATAACCGCTGGATCGATTGCCACTCTGCGACCTCTATTGAAACAAGCCTTTGAGATTACTCGCTCCGCCTCGGCGATGCCATGGAGCAAGCCAACGCTCAAATCCGGCCAAGAACAATCGGGCCAACAGCTCAGCACGCTCAAGCCTTCAATTCAAAAGTCCATCACTATTACCACATCGCGGGCCCGACGAGAAAGCAACCAATCCGACGAAGAGCAGTTCCTTGGCTCCAGCATGCCATCGGAAGCATGGCAACAACAACAAGGTCTCCCAGGCTACATTACATCCACCGTCCTCGACGAGCAAGCCGCACGCGCATCGAGTGACGACAAAGCCCGAAAGTACGGACAGAAGCAACAACGACAAGGCAGTCCTGGCGGTGCTAGCCACTCCACCTTCGACAGCAAAGAGTCAGGCAAAGCACAAAGAGTATACATGCAAGATCGATTTTAGTTGTGGGAGGCCTGAATAATCTCTACTATGTTATTTTTCGATATTTCTGTCAGTTCCAAAACCGCCCTAGAAAGCGCTAGTGCCACGATTTTTATTATTAAACGTTTTCCGTTTTTTCCAATCCATCCGTCTTCGCCTGAGTTGCCATAACGAAGAGAAAGCAATGGGCAACATAGTACGCCTCATTTTGCTTTTTTGTTCTTTTTTCCTTCGCTGATTCAGCGCCTGCATTTATCCTTGTGCAACTCCACAGCTCGCCACCACCAATCGCCGTCGCCGCCAGCCACAAGCAACCATCAACAACCCCAGCTTTGTCGTCACCGAGTCAGTCTTAGCAAGAGATTTACACCAGCGGGCGCTCGGCTAACACTGGACCAACACGTCGGATCTCCCGATTATCGGACCGTTGTTTCTTTTTGCCAATGGCCGAATCAATGCCATTGGATACGCAGCATCCTGTTTCGTTCTGCGCTAATCATGATGATGTCGTTTTCTAGGTGATAGGTGTTGGAGAAGGCGGCGCTGGGAACGAACGGCTTACCCGATGTCTCGGATATGCTTCCTCCGCGGCTGCTTCCCCCCTGACTCAGCAAAATGATGATATGGTATTTGACACCTCGCATGTGCGCCATTCACATCGCGATCACAGATGTCGCTACGATGCGGTCAAAAGAGCCGCACGCATTCGCTTCCTGATGTCGCCATGTGGTGGCGCCTTCAGCCGCACAAACGCCACATGAGTCTCTGGCTTTTTGGTCTGTCATAGGTGTATGGGGAGTGGGGTCGAGGGTCTGGCGTTGCCATACACCGCCAACGAGTCGTTGCTAAAACCCCACCTATACGGCTGCGCGGAGTCGGGAGTCTGGCACTCTCCCCTACAACACCCGCCTACAGCTAATGATTCGTTCCCCTGCAAAACAACGACTCGTTCCACGCACTTCGCCTAGCTGTAGGTGTACAATATCTCCCCGCGGAACAATGGCATATGGGTCACCCTCGCCGTCAAAATCTACACTCATAAACCTAGTTGTTGAGATACCCCTATTACTCGACAGCTCTATCAGGTGTCATCTTCACTAGAAACTCGGCCCAAAGCCTGCTCTCTCTTGCTTTCCTTCCCGTTTCCCAAGCCTCGTCAGCCTCTAGCTGAATCATCCAGCCCCGCTCTATTTCTTTTCGCCTTTACTCGCCCCGATCATTCCAGTCACTAAACAGTCTTCTATAGTGCTTGTCTACCTGACTTCTCTCCTCCTTTAACGTATCTGCTTTTGCTGTAAAAGCAGCTCTTAAGCTATCTGGCAAGATTTCTATTGGTTCTCCTACTCTCCACATCTGAGCATGCGAGATCAAAGCATGGGTTGTCCACTCTCCGGCTTTTGTGAAATGGGCGCTGCAACCAGAAAATGGGCAAAAGAAAGGATCATTTTTTCCCACATCAAAATGATGCCGGTCAATTGCTTCAATTATAAGAGGCCAGAGAGCGTGTTGTTTAAGCAATATTCTGTCCTCCTTATGCCTAATTGCTTTGAAGTCCCCAACGGGCCCATCCAATCGCTTTGTTGGCATGAGCACCGTCATAGGATGTTTGTCCAACCGAGTTCCTACCCACCCGCCACCCTCTGTAGCCTGGTAAAGCGACCGGTACCATCTCTCAGACTCAGACCCCCAGCTCATGTTACTAGCAAAAGCGATCTTCTCTAGAATCAGAGCAGAGACTTGGAGCTCAAGAGGGCAGGACGAGATTAGCAAGCGCACCGGCTGCGAAAGAGAGGAATTGTCCTGCCACCATGTGGGTGTTTCCCAGTTCTGATTAACGATGACCCTCTTTGCATTTGGAAATCTATGTGTGAAGCTCCTCCAGAAAGTTGTTATTAGATCGTGTCGAATCTGGGCTACTACTCCATCTTCTTGAGGACAGATAATATCGTTGGTTCCACAGGGATAGTCAATCTGAACTTGGTGTACATGCTTTAGGAAAGCTAGGTCGTAGCATGTGTAGCCTGAGTAACCTCCATCCAGCAACCAGCCTGCTTTAACTAGAAAATACCGGGTTGGATCTGCCCAGAATAGCTTCGACGCTTCTACACGGAGGGTAGAAGACACATGCATAAGCTGGAAGAGGGTATCGGCTGAGCAGAAAGTAAGGATGTGGACTTGTAGCTCAGCTGGCAGCGTACAGAATCGCGAGAACAGGTTAGGTTGTTTTTGGCCGCAGGGTATACCAGAATTTGGACGGACAAGAAGGTGAAATGGTGTACGTTTCTCCCATGTCATTGTGGTGTGGAGGTCCCAGTCTAGTCCGCTTCTCCACGGGAGGGCGAGATATGGTAGCGGCTAAATTACAGACGAACCTTGGGAGCATAATCTTAGCTGATATGGGTAGTGCAGTGTAAATTGTACAAAGCGCAGCGTTCTAGGTACGAAGCGGGGAAAACGACAGGAGAGGCGAGGCGAGGCGAGG
>JAODYC010000032.1:6627-40132 GCA_026262405.1 Curvularia hawaiiensis
GGGGGGGGGGGGGTTGTTTGTTGAGTAGGATGATGAGTGAGGGGCTTCTCGAATGAGGGAGCTTCTCTCCGATGGAGATTTGGAGGTTGCTCTGGTTTCTCGTGTAGTGGGGGTGCATTTCTCGGTTGGAGGTTGGAGGTAGTAGACTTTTACAAGAAGAGGGAAAACACAATAGTGGGGGCCATAGAAACAAACAAGGAAAGACGAGCGATATAGGTATGGGTGTGGAAGCGTATAGGGTGGGCTAATTATTGCCCGTTCCGCCAGAAATGGAAAAACACTCACTTTTGCTTGAGTTCAAACGGCCAGTTTGGTTCCGCCAGCGTCTCGAGCACCTCTGGATCCGTTTCCAATAGTTCGTTGTAGATTCGGGCGAAACTAACGACAAACTGCTCGCCGCCAGCGTTAGGCCCCCCATCATTCCGGACGTACAGAGCAAGCACGTCACCGGAAAATCGGTCGCTGTGGAAGTCCATGGCATCCGTGACTTTTGAGCCCGCGAGTCCTATACCCCTGCATTCTACTGGCACGGGCTTCTTGGTCGCGTCCAATACGTGGCTGAGGGTTTGATTGGCGTAAGAATCCGTGGCTCGGTCTGGGCAGATGTATGAGCATACGCCTGCAAAGGCAATCACTGCCTCTTCATCGTTGAAGTAGGCCGCATCTAGGCCTCGTAATACGACGATGCCTCGGCCTCGGTGAATACGTTCGCTCAACGATGCGAGTTTGTTTGCTAGTTGTGCGTTGCCAAGATCAAATGTGTCGACGCTGATATCACTGCGTGAGAGTCCACTGACTAAGACGGAAAAACTTAGTTCGTATTCACAATCGAGTGGCTTGAGCAAAGGGACCGAAGGGGGCTGCTCGTAGTTGTTGACTCACGCTTGAATTTTATGATTGCGGCTCTGATGTCTCGGATTTCGCCGTCACTGAGGATTACAACGTATTCAGATGGATCAAGCTCTTTCCCTTCCCATACCATAGGGCCAATTACTGGGGGAGGAAGTGTATCCGGTGAACTGAGAATCGACGAGGTGTCACTGCGTAGGCTCTCAGAGGAGGACCTCGCGCTGAGAGGTGGTGACAACATGGTTGGTTGAGACGGTTCTTAAAAAACGAGGGTGTTTGTATCCAAGGTATACTCCGTGTGGGTTTAGTCCAATGTCGAATGCTTGGCACCGAAAGATTCGCCGAAGTGTTAGTATGGTAGAACGTGTTTGTATGGTTGGTGTTGTAATTCAAGAGTGTGGCTGCGAAAGGTCTTCTTATACTTGGCTGATATTGATCGAAGACTGCCTTGAATATAGCTATCCAGTCATCGCTAATCGCCCTAGTCGAGGTGTGTGCAGGGACATGCGGAGTGCCGGTGTGTGTGAATTTAGAGCTGACAGGCCCGCACTTGTCAAGGCAAGGCTTACATTAGATTGAGCCCGCCAGTTCATTGAATCAGCGCCAACACACCTTCTGACTAGGCTCGTGCGACCAGAAAGAACCCCATGTGTGTCTTTTCTGGATTGCTTGTGACCTGAGGCCGCCTGTTATGCTAATGCCTGCAGGTCAGACGTGGCAAAGAAAGGAAATACTCAAATGAACCCCTAGCACTCGGGTCCAGGATTCTGGTAAATGCAGCGGGTGGTATCGAGACCTTGCCATATGGAGGCAAGTGGTCGCCTGCCCTTGACCAACGTTGCCTACCGCAGTGACTTGCTCTCGCTTGCGGCAGGGCTTCCTCCGGGAAGCCATGTGGCTTCGTGTTTGCTACCCTGGTTCCGCTGTAGGACAAAGCGTCTTGTACTAATTAAAGGGTTCCAAAAGACACACGGGCTGTTGAGCATCTTTCTCGCTAGGAGCGATTGCCTTTAATTGGACAATGGCTGTGAGCAATCGAAGATTCGATTTCGGTAGTAGAATACCCTTCTAGGAACACCGCGGATCGCAAATTCAGGCGCGATCTCAGTCACGTAAGCCTCATATGACCGCGCTTACCGCTGCCTGTTTTATTCCAATCCTTCGCATGCAGTAGAAATCATACGGCAAGTCCCGTACCTTCACGGGACCTAGTTCTTCCAGTATCAAGTGGGTGACTGTCAGCATGTGATCAGAACATGCTAGCAGAAGTCGATCAGAGGCTCTTCGCGCATGTTTTTTTTGTTCTCATTCGGACAAGCTCGCTACGCTTCCATGGCTGCCGAGGAAGGTCCTTCGCGTTACATGGACAGCGGCATGTTGGCGGAACAGCACCCCCCCTGAACATCTCTTACTACAAGCCATTGGTTTGCCGAGACTTACTCAAAGGACGATAACGTGATGATGTGCCTCCGCACTGCATAGCAGTCATGGCCCGTGCTAGACATCTCTACCGCAATATGCTTCGGATCTGCCCATCTGCGACCCCGTTGAGCTGCAAAGCTACCAGGGGTTACGTACGCATGGGAATCATTGGGCCTAATGCTCAAAATGAGCCGCCGAGTCTTCAGCTCACTGGGCGGTCACAATCCGATTGGTGTGCTTCAGTTAATCCATAGCGGTTCTTCTGCCACCCTCCTTCACACTCTTTGCCGTGCCAATTCACAGTGCAATCGTCGCGCCTCGCACAAGCAATGTTTTTCCGGTGAACACAAGGTGGTTCGTATGAGCATCCTGGAGAGCCAAGGGCGCGGCTCCTTCTCGCCAGTATCCAACGCCAATCCACTATCAACGGATGCGATGACCGCTACAGCGAATGCGGAAACTTGCTGCAATGTGATTGTGCATCGGCATGCAGCTCACCGCCAAACGCACCTTCGTTTTGACTGATACGGGAGGGATATGTTTGCTACCGGCCCGTTCACTTGTCACAATGATACGTTCAAGGCTAAAACGTCTCGGGCAGAGCCTACTCCACTATGCATGGCTAGGGCAGCACACACACCATAGCCTCATGACACGCCTCTTCAACGGAGAATCGGCTGCATATCGCTTCAGCACTGCATGAATGATCACCTGGACATCCATACAGAGTGATGTAGTGAACATGGTTCTTGCATGAAGATGCAGCTAGGCAGGCCATCATGACCTGCAGCGCACAGCGACTGGCTCGCCACTACGCACACAGTTGTCTTCATGCTCAGCCTTACGGCTCCTGTTGAAGCACATTACTTGCATGAGTCCAGCCGGCCCTTTCGGCCACGGAGGCTCAGGATGAGTCGGCAAACAAGCGTATATGTAATCGGACAACTCATAGGAGCGGATGTGTAACCAACTTAGGTGGTAGGTGCGCATTTTGCATGACCAGTCCGCACAAAGAAACCAAGTGGCTTACCCCATCGCTGGTGAACAAAGTGATGGCGAGGCAGATTGCTGGAGCTTTTGTGGCGTTCTGGACCCAGCCATGCTTCGTGAGGAGCTCTCTTCGATCCTCGGAACGCCATGATAACGGCAAGCATGTCCTGGCACAATGACGTTCAGCAGCGTGACAATCCGCAATACTAGCCCAGTCGAGTGGTTAATTATTATTTTTTCTTCTTGCGAGGTGTAACTTTTGAACAAAGGTCGTACAGAGACTGCCGGTCGGTTCCATCTGTGATCGTGGCTCAGGAGGAATATGCGCGTGAGAATTGGCCGAAGCCCGAGTTCGCACTTTCGCGTGTAATCGGCGAAGTTACTCCAAAGAGATGAATTGCGCGCCTGGGACGTCGCGCGTGGATCGGCCAAGATCGCCCACCTCGATAAAGGTGATAGCACTGTTGGTTTGTGAGTTCTGTGCCGTGTTGACAGCTGTATGGGTCGAGGCGGCGTCTGTTTCCGCCTTGCATCGTGATCTGAAATCCAGGCCCGATTTGTAGGAGATGATGCAATATGGGAAGTCGACCGAGCTCCACAACGCATCACTGTCGGCTGCATAACCACAAAACGACATGCTCTTGGTGGTTAACATAGTAATGATATCCTATTAAAAAAAGAAAAAAGGAACCATCAAGGTAGTCGATTGGCATCTGGTACTTCGGTATACTCTGCCGAGGCGCGTCTGTGAATACACGCCGAAATCTTTCGGGCTAGACTGATGGATATAGTGTGTAGACAGTGGCTCCGACAATGATGATTGTGGCGGTCCGGTGTTCTGGCAAAGGACGTCTGTTTTCCAGGTGCTCCCACGACGCGGCTTGGGCTGATCGGTGAGCGAAACCTGGAGTGAAACACGAGGTTAGGACAGGGGTACCAAATACAACTACTCACGTCCGTCCATCCGCCACCACTGCGCAAAGCGCCACTGGGAAGCAGCCGCGATGTGCCATGCAAAAATAAAGAGAGGAGTTGGGTTAGAATCCAGGCCAGCGGCTTCTTGTCCACATCCGCGACAGTTTCGTCATGCCCGCCTATCAGCGCGCCCTGCGGTCCGGTAAGCGATTCTCTAATGCACGTCACACGCATGCCAGGGTTAGCTGCAACGTGTGACATTAGTCATGGGCAGACTAGGGGAACTGCCTTCGACTGCCGTCCTGTGGGAACGCTTCAAAATAGTATGGTCTACCACTTATCACTGCCTCGACCCAAGACTCCTTGGGGAAATGCTCGTGCTGCTCCCAGTATGCTTTTCAAATCTGCAGTCTCGTTGTTCTCCCATACCCTCACATGCTGTATGGCTTAATGCCAGCAGTTAGGCCTAGCCTAGCACCCCTGCCTGCATAGGGTTTAATACTCATACAGCGTAGCAGCTGAGAGTGAATGTCATTAGTGGCCTGTGTATGGAGTCACTTGCTTATACATAGACACATACCTCCCCCTGAGTCTAGGTGGAGCTCGAACCCACGTAACTGCGAATATGGGTCCAGCAACTCTGCTTTTGTTGCAGGGCTGCGACTCTGAGCTCAGGGCCTCGACTTGCTGGGCTTTGTCAACATTTCAGCTCATCTCGGTTCCTTGTGCGTTAAATGCATGGCTGCAAATTTTAGTTTTTCGGAGCTACCTTATTTCAGTTGCAGATCGACTCCACTGGACTGGTAACTTTATGGACGGAAAGGAATCATCAACCGAGCAGCTAGTGGCCGTAATCAATGCTTCAAGATTCCCGAAAGAGTGCCATCAGACGAACTATAGGGCGATGTCTTTGTACGCATCTCCTAATCTTAGGTGATATGAGTTGCGTCACGTGAAAGAAGAACAAGCGTCAAGACCCACTGACTGATCCTTCACCTGGCTCACCTTGATATTGCATAAGAGAACTAGAATGAACCACAAAAGAAGGATCTGCCCATCTGACAGGGAGACAGGCAACAGTGTATGTACACGTGTCAAGTAAGACCGACTGTGGCTGATATCCGTATAGGAATCCGAGCATCGTATTGATATATTTAATGCATAGTCACCGCTCTAGAACATTGCCAAGTCTCGCTTTCTCCCATGGATGAATAGATATATGATCACGAGCATAAAACCATAATGCTCACTGCAGCATTTCTTACCACAACATCTGCTCGTATGATTGACGATGCTTCAGTGCAAGTCGCCTAAAGTCTGAAGACGTAATTTCGCCGATCCTACACTGAACATTACTAAAGAGCGACATTTTTCATCCAAGGAAGGTGGTTATAGGACGGTGCCTGCATGGAAAATCTGTGGCGCTGTCATATGTCCTGACATGGCCTGCACAGCGCTAGCCTTACCACCGTAAGCCATCCCTTCATTCCTCAAAACGTGGCAGATAATCTCTAGTACGGATGCCAAAGCACTAAGCTTATGCAAGTTACCTGATACTCTACCTATTCAGGTCTGACTGTCCCTCCCCTGGCTACAGCATGTACAATTGCGAGAAATTTCCGCTTCTGTAATCCCAGGATGCGACCCACAACGCCTAACGTCATTTTCAAGGCCCTTCAACGACCAGTCTTGGTATGTCACTGCCAAGAATTTTCACAAATAATTCTTGGACGAATTCGGAATCGACTGTACACATTGATAAACCCTATATCCCAAAATGTATTTACTAGAATACCCCGTACACACCCCAGGCAAATGAACATAACCTAGCCACCCGTATTACCGGAACATGTACCCCTACCCCCCCCCGCCAAGCAAGGGTCTCCTTCGCGGCTAAATAAGGGGCCAAGGGAACCCGAAAAGAGGTGGATGTAAGCAAAGCTTCTCACCTGCATTGCCATGAATGCCTGAGAAAAGAACAAAGCTAACCCAACGGACACCACTTCTATCTCTCACCGGTTGGCGCTCTACCCGCCCAGCGACCACTCCGAATCGAGTGCATTACTTGCAGCTTATGGCGCAAGGCGTGCGTAAACGCCATTTGACTCAACAATTCAAATGATAATCTGCGTGGGGTAGATATGCGTGTACGTGAGAGGCGTGGAATGACGTGCATGTGCCACATGATCAGGCAGAAACATGGGATGCGGATATGACCGCACATGCACTGGGGGCTGGCAGAATATACACGAGTTGGGCAGGCAATCGGGTCGGAAATAAGAGTGAAGTGAGGTTTCCCTTGCATGGGATCAGGCAGGCGTAACAAGGGTCAATGCGGAATGCGTGGGCGGATAGATGGTCAAAGACAGTATATCTTCCTGACGGTGGAGTGATGCGCGGCTGCCAAGACTGATGTTGGATCCTCGGGTCTACAGAGCAGTTGATAAGGACCGCGCCGCACGGATCGCGGCAAAGACGTTCCTGTGGTCCATGAATTAGGCATGGGAGAGAACATGGGAAGATATTAATGGGTTGTTCAGTGCTTTAGCATACTTGCGGACATAGTGTTCAACGTACTTTGACGAACTATTAGCGGTAGAACTAGGGAGATCTAATACAACAAGAGTGTCTTATTAGTTCCTTTTAAAAAAAGCACCGAGTAAATCCTCATAATAGTACAACAATAAGGAGCGCAAGCGAAATTCTGAAAGTAACTCGAGGGAAATCCAGTTTCCACTATCTAACACCTTCATGGAACAATAGACTCAACGTCAGGACTTCTATATGAAGAAAAAAGGAATACCATAAAACAGCACACCAAGAACACCCCATCATCAATACCATTTCTACCTATCCACCACCAATGCCCCTTCCAGACTCCCAAACTCCGAATTTCCCTGGCCCTCTCTCACATCTCTAACAAAACCATCCCTTTACCTCACCGGCGGCTGCGCCCAATGTCTCAGCATTTGCGACAGCGCCCAATTCCACTCATTCACAAATGCCTGCGTCAGCTGCGTGAGCTGCTCCGAAGTTGGTGTATGCCCCGCCCACATGGTCGGTTGCGAAGCCTGATAGCGAGCATAGTACGGAATGAGCTGGCTGTTTGGACTTTGGTGAGCAAAAGTGTATTTATAGCTATATCTTTCCAGAGTTTCAAGGAGGAACGGGGTAGGGAAGGGGACAATGAGAGAAGCATACTCGTTTTGTATCTTGCTCAGTACGAGCCAGCATAGGTTCCAGGAGCGGTTGCTCGCGGGGTCGGTGTAGACGCGACGTTTGGCTTCGTCAAGACAGTCGGAGCTATTATTTTGGTCGTTTAGTCAGCGGGTTGCACGTGGCTCGTGATTTTTCTCTTCTTCTCAATGCTGGGTTCGAGTGTTGGATATGTGTACTTGCTGCATGGTTGATTATAGAGGCAAAGGAAGTAGCTTACCTGAAGGGATAGTTACGAGTCAGTCCGCGTAGCTCCGTTAGTAGGCCGTGAGAATCAACGTAGTAGGACCCTATCGTTAGGGGAAAACCATCAGTAGTTTCTTTATGTCAAGACGTCGATGTTTGCGAGCTTACATGCTTGTGTCATGGACTCGCTACAGTCTGGAGTTCCGAGAACTGCAAAGGCCTGTTCGATGCGGCGGAGCTCGACGATGGTGTTGATCTGGTGGGTTCGCAGCGCTTGGATATATTTCTCCTTCTCTGCCTACATCTTTTTAGAGGCATGCGGCGGACAAACCCAGCAAAGTGCATTGCGATATGATGGCTAGGGGGTCTAAAAACATACGGTCGTGATTCTTCGAGCTGAAGCCATTGTGAGGAAACTTGGTACTTGGTACTTGCGGGCCGGAGGACTGTTGAATTCCAGAAATTTACTCTCTTGTGAGTATTTCGGGTACTTTAGCATGCAACGCTGAAAAGAAAACTGAGTGAGTGACTGCTCTAGGAGATCTCCAGATGCGGTTGAGTGAGGTGTGGACTTTATATGATCTTGCTGTTGCACTGAGTGATACATTTAGCACGGGAAAGGAACCTCATTATATGAAATGTTCCATCTTCCTGCCTTCCAAAGGATGACGTCCAAGGCTTAGGCACTGCTGTGTAGAAGTTCAGCTCAAGCAAAATGGAAGAGGAAATTCTACAAAGTCGAATGTAAAGACATGGTCCGTTCGGCGAAGCCATACAGTCATGAAGCCGTACGGTGTTCTTAGAGGTCAGAGCTCAAATGATGAAGCCAGCTGGGCAAGGCTTCAGGTGGAGGCATCAAGTAAGATTTTAACTCCCGTAGGGTATAGCCATGGTTAGAGCCATTGGCTTGAGAGACACTCGTGCCTTGGGACCGAAGAAATGACCATCATTCGGGAGAAAATGGTAGAGTGATCGGGTTATACGAACGGCCCGTTTTACAGGTAGAGCACAGATGCTATCGTCAGATTGTGGGCTTTGAGCAAGGATGGCATGACTCTATGCCCAGCGGGCCGGTAGATCTAAGCTCATGCAGTGTCATGATCGGTCCATAAATTCGGTGCTCGTAAGTCAGACACCAAGAGCATGAGCCGATTGCTCATTCGTTCTTCGCTCGACATATCATAATACCTGGGCACAAATGGATTCTATTGGCTGTGATAGCCTTCAAAAGCCACAAAATCCTTGCCAAAAGAAGTTCGGAGAAGAGCGCGTATCGAGTAAGCACAACTTTACAGACTAGTCTGTAGAGCAATGAGTACGAGCTGAAGGAGCTTGTTTGAGATTGTTGTGTTAGTGAACCAGGCGCAGATGAATCGGACAGTGCGATACATGCTCGGAAGATCGAGTTTCCGGCGTATATCTGGAAGACTTGATGTCATGATCAGTAACTAAATCTAGGAAGTTGGTTTGAGGCTGAGGTTGAGGCTGATGGTAGATGCTGACGGTCCAAGGAAGCAAATCTGGGAACATGTCGGGACGGCCGCACAGCGGCTAGTTTAGCGTGTGGCTCAGCAACGTGAACTTCAACTTGACCGCTGTTGGCTCTGAATTGATGGTCAATTTGAAGCTGTTCATAAAGCTGTGTTCAGACGGACTGTTTTCTGAAATTTCATGTGTGCTATGACAAGTGTGTGGTTTATAACGTGCTGCACAATAGGAAAATTTCTGCCCCAGATGAACGCAGATTGGTTGTCTTACTAGCCACAATTGTAATCGCGACTGCAATCCCTACTAGCTCATGTTAGCCTTGCAAAGGGGAAAGTGATCGTGAGGCTGAGAGTGGGCGTCAGCAGTCTAACGTCAGAGAGATCTTTCCTCCACACTGGCAGGTTAGTGTGTCACAGGCTACAACAGGATGATGCAATCCCAACATCCTCTCAAGACCATACCCAATCTTCATTGGATATACAATACCAAGCTTTGAATGATCGCCTGCTAGAAGATATGCTTATTGTGGCTCACCTCATCGCCAATAGGCCCGCCACAACAGTCAGACAGGGCTGGTTTCGGAAGGAGACCTTCCCTGAAAGGAAAACCTTCCTGAACAGGGATCAAAGATACTAGAATGGGAATGCTGGTCACGTAGGTGTTTTAAGCTGCGAGCTCGCATACTTGCTGGCGACGTCAAAGCTCTTGAAGCGCCTCCCGATCGGAATGGCCTGTTGTCCTGAGTGGTGCTTGGCCATATTCTGGACCATGCTCACCACAAGATTCAGGTACGCTAAGATATACAAGGCCTGAACAAGGATCTACATCCTCCTCAACTCGAGTGTTGGTGGACAATCTTGTCTCGGGAAAGCGGCAATGACCGTCACCAGCACGGAGTTGTCCGCACAATTGTCTCGGAATAGAGCAAGTCTCGAATGAGTTGCTTTCCTAACACTCACAGATGTCTTTCAGTGTCAGCTCAATCATTTGTCGACGTCCCGCAGATTGCAATGGAGAAAGAGGCAGCACAGGTTGGCCCGTAAAGATTCATGTTGATCGATTCTTTTACATGAGCGAGCAGATAGTCTGTCGACTCTGCAATGCCTTGGAAGTCATCATCCACCTATCGCACCTAGACGCCCAGCGCAGGACAATCTATATGCTCAGCGCCATGATGGAGTTGACGATGTCGTTGTCGTTCTCCTTGAGGGCCTTGACAGCCTTCTTCCTGGAGACGCTGGCCTGCTGCATGACGAGCTCGATGTCCTTGGTCTCGAGGCCAGAGTCGTCAATCTCCTCGTCATCATCCTCTTCCTCCTCTTCCTCCTTCTTGTCCTCGACAGCCTTGCCCTTACCCTTGCCGGACTCGTCACCGTGGTCGTGGCCAGCGTGGTCGTGGGATTGGGCCTCGGCCTGAGCAAGCTGCTGAGCGGCGGAGGCTTGAGCCTGAGAGTTCAAGTCCTCGATCTTGGCCTCACCGAAGATGCTGATGCGGGGTCAGTAGGTGGGACGACAATTGAGGGGCAGTGAACTAACATCCAGGTGTTGCTTGAGGGAGACTTGTAGACGTCGGGCTGGTTGATGACGAACAGGATCTAGCTGGTTGTTAGCTCCAATTCTACAGCATTGGCTCTGCCCGCATCTAGTGTTTGTTGACTGCAGGTTGCCATAACCACCAACACCAACACCCATTGTCCAGCGGGCACTCACGTTCTTCGGTCGGCGCAGAGTGACGCGGGTGATGCCCTCAATGTGCTTCAGTCCGAGCTTGGCAATGGCCTTGCGAGCCTTCTTCTCGTTGCGAGAGTGGACGGCGACCGAGGAGCCTGCGGGGACGTTGACCTCGCCCTCCTCAGCCTCAGACTCGTCGCTGGAGTCATCCTCCTCGATCTGGGCGTTCTTCTTCTCCGGCTCGTCGGGGATCTCTTCAATGCGTGGGTTGGCCATTTTGTCGGTGTGTGGGTGACGAGACGTGTGGGTGGTGCTGCGAGATCGAGGTTCGCCCGGTAGTGGTCGCAGCTGCCCCAAAAATGATTTGTGGGCGGTTTAGCGCGGGCTCCTCCCCCAAATGTTCGCATATGACGATTATGGCTATGTACCATCACAGTGTCGTCGCATTAATCACAGATTCACAGAGACAAGCCAGTTCAAAGAGGGTATCAAATTGGCAATTCTAGTTGCAGTCTTTTGTGTGTTCATGAAATTGTGGATTGGACTCTCTGGCTACATGTAGAATGCATGCGAGAGCCGAGTAAACGTTTCCCATACCGAATTGCACCATGCCAAACATTGGACTTATTCACCCGAAGCCAGGTCTTGAATTTTTGAATGCCTTTGAGGGTGGCCTTCGGAATGCTCATGAAAATGCACATCATGCCTCTCCGTCACCTGCATGCAGCGACCACCACAACGCCTGTCTCCCGACAGCATTTACAATGCCTATGCCTTTGCGCTGGCACGGATCTTGGCGAAGGTCTTCTGGACCTCAAAGCGGGCCTGCGTGCTCGTTAGCTATGACGTTCCCAGACGGTATGGACGGCACGCGACGTGGTCCAGAGCCAGCTCGTGGCTCGTGAACAGGACGGCGCCGGACACAACATACCTGCTTCCTCATCTTCATGACCTTGAAGCGCTCAAAGTCGTTGAGTCCCCGCCTCTTCTGCATGGCCGCACGCTTCTTTGCCCATGCGCTCTCATCGAACTTTTGCTGGACCTTGTGCTCCTCCCACTTCTTCGCAACGTGACCGACACCGCTGGCGCGGGGAAGCTTGGGAATGACGATGGGTGTGAGGGAGAGTTTGGCAAGGGCGACCTCCTGGCGGGGGACGGGGGCCTTCTCAGAAGGACCATCGACGAGAACCTATGCTTGTGTGAGCGGCTGAACAGCAACCGAAACACCGGATTTCCGTACACGCTTGTGGTCAATGATCTCGACAATGGCAGCCAGGCGACCCTCGTACTGGCCCTCGTTGAAGAGGACCACACGGCCGACCTCGACCAGCCTCCAGGCGCTCGTTGTGATTTCGGCGTCACCCATTTCGTCGGTTGTGCTGCGAATGAATGTTAACTAATGAAGCGTGTGTGGTGCAGCGTCGAAAGGCGTACTGGTCGGAAATTAGGTCGTTGGTGATGTTCTTGTCGGGAGTAAAGGCAATGTTCGATGCAATCGAAAATCCAAGTGCGGCGCCGGGGCCGTGCACAAGCGAAGGCCGGCTTGGCACGAGCAGAAAAACGCAACCGCGACCGCGACTTGTTTCCTCAACACTGGACTCTGCACCAGCAACAACAACAACACAGCGACAAACCGGCTGCAATCTGGTACAATGCACTTGCTGCGCCTATACTGCGCATCTCGAGCAACGTATTCATGATGGAGCAGACTGCGCGCTCTCTTTCGACGACTAACATACATCGGCAAAACTAACTGCAGCTGCAACTGGCTCTATAGCTCGCTCCACTGGTACGTCTCCATCCTCCACAACCCTCTTCCCCATCCAAGGATGACATAATTTGCGATTGAGTCCATCGTCGGAGACCCTCGCCGGGGTTTCTTAACGGCGATGGTCTTATGATATTCAATTTCTTACATATTCTGAGTTTGCTTCACGCATGTACCTTTTTCATCGTCTACACACGCTAGAGAGCCTAAGCTGACTTTGAAAAGATTTCTAGACACTTGCTCATGCATAGGCTGCTGCTTGCTTATTTGCTCTGAGGCTCCGAAGCCACCAGTAACTCACCCAAGGTCAGTCAAACTTTACGTTCCATCGTCACCTGCCCCCTTTCCAATGATTACAACATGCAATAGATAGTAGATGATTTCTATGATTACTACTTTATCACCAAGATCACTGAGGAAAACTCCAACCATGCATTTACTTGGCAAATTTGTCTTGATGCAAATAGCTAACAAGCTTGCAGATTCTATGAAACAAAGCCTTGCACTTCAATGCTATGTACGGCTATTAGCTGAACTAAACTAACATGATATGTCTACCAACAAAGCTATGACGCCGTTTTGTACCAACAGCAGAACCATCTTGTATTATTTGCATCACCTGGTATGCCGCTTCATTTAGCTGGTTTAACCACTGAGATGCACCATTCTTGTTCGTATTTTGTAAACTCGTAGGTAGGTCCCGAGAGCAGCCGTTGATTAGTCAAACGTATCTGCAAGCTAGCTAGTAGTACAATAACCAGTTCATCCATCAACTACATTGCCCTCATCCATCCTTTGCTCTGGTGTCGTTGCTCTCCTTCGCGTAATCTTCCGCCCGTAGTTTCGGTAGAGATTCATCAACAGTTCCCTCACAACGGGCTGAAATGCCGTTCTTGCATCAAACTTGCTTCCTCCATACGGAAACGATACGATCTTGGTCCAATCAGCGTCGTCCTCGAAGTAAAATTCCAAGTTGAACGCGTCTGCTCTCTTGAGCATGTCTTTGAGCACCTCTCCCTTGTGGCCATTGACGTCCGCCCAAGCCCACAGCGCTGGGTCATAAAAGTCAAGGGTGCTTGATGCCTCTGCTGCGAGGATCTGTGCATTGAATAGCAAGTGCCGAACTATGCTCGTGTTACAGCCACACTCTACGACGGCATACTGTAACATTTCCGTGGTGATACCCTTTGGCACACCCAACAGTACCGCCAGCGCAGCAACCGCATGCTCGTTGCCCTCTTTGATGGCTTCTCGGATGCCCGTCTTCGCTACCTCTCCTGCTGTGCTACCTTCCCAGTCAATCTCGCCGTTGAGGCTTACCAGAACATAGAGTAACGATGCCTTGTCCTCTGTCCAAGGCCCATGCAGAAGTTTCTCCGGAATAGCAAAGCCGCGCGCAAATCCTAGATACGGTATCTTGGTGAACTTGAACGGCCATAGCCCATCGAAGTAGGATACATCTGGGATTGCAACGCCAGTAGCTGCCCATGCCTTGCCACGTAATTGGATCATGGCCTCGTGCGCACGCCGCACGTAGGCTAAGAAGAAATCGTAGGTAAAGAAGCGGGAGGATAGAATGTCTGACTGCAGCACGGGATCACTGGTCACTTTGCGGTCTCGATAGACAGTGCGGTGATCGACTGTGTGGAAGAAAGATCGCATGGTAAATTCCATGGCAATGGTGCGTGATGATAGCTTTTTGCCCAAGGAGTTGGAACATCGTGGTAGTGCCAGGTTCATGCTGTGCAAGAAAATTATTTCCAGCAGCTCGACTGGAAGGCCATCGAGTGTCGGCATTGCGGGCATAGTCATCCTGGGTTTACTTTTTGCTTTTGGTTTCCTGGTTCGTTTCGGTTGAGAGGCAGTAGATGCGGAAGAGGCTTGAATAATTGCTGCGGGTAGATGCTTGCGTTTTTTGCCACGGACAATAATGGGCGTGAGATCCATTGGACTTTTTGTATGCACCGCTTCGCCCGTAGGCACCAGCATAACCTGCATCTACTGTATGTGGATGGATCGGGAAAGGTCAGTGGCCGGTGAAGATCAGACGTGGTGCGCCTCACCTGGTGCGTGCACGAGTGTGGCTTTGCCGCGGCGTTGTTCCTGGCTAGCGTGGATCATCTTCCGCTGTTCTTCATGTCGCATAAACAAAAGACATCCGACACAACCTAGCACACCACGCGCACTCGCAGCGCCCTCGATAGGAAGAGAAGCAGGAGACAGAAATCGAACAACTAGGGAAAATGCAGGTTCACGCTGTGCCAGACTCTGAGCGCGCGTTTGACTCGACAGGGAGGAAGCTGCCCTGGGCGTATGAATTTGCGGAGTAAGTCATTGTTTTACTTCACCTGTTCTAAACGCATCTTTTTTCAACATGTGAGCGCGTCAGAAGAGAAGCCTGAGAATTTCGACCAGCTACTTCTCGGACTTTGCGTATTATGGAAGACTTGGAAGGGGACACTCCTGCGATCCAGAGCACGCGGCTGACGTTAGACCTTGATAGCTCAGATCAAAACCAAAGACGCTTGCCTGAAGAGAAAGGCCCCTTTGGCAAAGCACGGAAACGCGGAACTTCGCGAGCAAAGACACCCTTGGGCGCCAACCAAGCCGCCGACGAAGCGAAACTTCACAATCAACGCACAATTGACGACATCTTCGGTCGTTACAAGGCAGAAGAGGACAAGAAGCGCTCAATATCCTCGCGTCCCATTGCCGCACTGCCTCCGTCCGGCTCGGCACCAAACCTCATAGACGCCAGCAATGGCCTCAATAACTCTTTCGCGGCAGGCCCGTCGTCAAACTCAGCTTTCACACAAGAACCAAAGGAAGTCATTCTATACGGTTACGGCAGCGACACACAATGGGCAGCGATATCACACTACGAGAAAATTTCCAACGGAATCATCTATGAAGAATACGATCGTGAGCCGTTCAACCCGAAATACGGATATAGCTTCACTTCGCAAAGGGCGTCGCACTACCGGTCTCTGAACAAGGTGGCGTTGAGAAAGATAAATGAGTACGTTGGAGGCGACCACTGGATCAAGGTCACGTTTGATAGTGCAGAGGCAGCGGAGCGCGCATGCCACTACAGTCCTAAGAACATCCAAGGCTACACCGTCTATGCGGAAATGTATAGGGGCACTGGACCTCAAGGCGGTGATCGAGCAATCCGGGCAGAACCAGGAAACGTATCGCAAACCGCCTCACCAAACACCGTATCCTCCGCTACCGTCGGCCCCCGCGGCATTAGCACATCCTCTGCAACCGCCTCGTCCGCCACAGCCACCGCTTCCCAGCCTGCACTACCAGCACCACATGGATTCCGCTCCGTGAACGACCCTGCAGTATTTATGCGCAGCACAGCCGGCTCCTTCCCCACCCATCTCGAGGACATGCCTGTAGAACCCGAGCAAAGAGAACTCCACCAAGCCCTCGATCCAAGCACCATTCCCGCACGCAGCATAACCACCGCACTTAACCCCCGCTCTCAACGTGCCACGCTGCGCCTCAAAGGCGCAAACGTCAAACCCGCTGTCTTTCTGCCACAAGAAAAGGCATTTCTCCCTGCGAAACCCCGCTGGCAGCAGACGGTTGGTTCGTTGCCGATCATCGGGTGGGTGTTTGGATCGGGTCAAGGTATCATTGGTGATCAGGTGCCGAGGAAAGATGACGGAACATTTGATGTAAACGGAGCCAGTCTGTACTGGCGCGTGTGGTACATGGTGGATAATTGCTTTGGGAGTGACTTTTGCGGAGTCCGTGATGCAGAGTACGATGATTAGGTGGGGACAGAGTAGATGGAGGACAAGGGAGATGAAGACCGAGGAGGGATTCTGGCGAACTGTGGCAAATACGAGCATTGGGTGGCGTTTAGGGCGCTTGCACGAGCAAGTTATTTTTCCTGTGTTTACAACGGGCGTCGGCCAGAGCAGATTGACGATGCGGCCATGAGCCGCTCAGAGTGTGCCGCGGGAAGTGGTATGCAAAATGTAATATTATTTTAAGAGCTAACGCCAACGCCTGTAAGAGTATATCTGACACGCGTGTGAACATCATGCTTTCGTTCCTATATTCAGTCAACCCCCATGGACAAGGCCAAAATGCCACATGCCTTTTACGCTCTCCCCCATCCTCCAGTAACCTTGTAATCGTCGTAGTAGTGCACCTAGACGTACTGGCTCAACCATCTGATACCCTCTCCGTACCCCTGCCTCATGACGACACTGCACATGAACACCTCGACAGGTCGGATGCCCTCAAGCGGCACCTTGCCCTTGCCAGTTGTCTGGTAGAGTCCGAGCGCAGAGCGAAGCTGGTCCTCGGAGACGGCGTCGGGGTGGTCAATCTTGTTGCCAAGAATGACAAAAGGAGTGTTCTTGAGCTCCTCCATAGCGAGGAGGGCATCGAGCTCGGCTTTCGACTCGGTAAGACGCTCGTGGTCCTTGGCGTCAACAAGGAAGACGATGCCGGAAACTTCAGGGACTATCGCAGAGTCAATCGATGGTACACGAATTGTGAAGTATGCAAAACATACAGTAGTCGCGCCACAATCGTCGGGCTTGCGCGTGGCCTCCAAGATCGAAGGTTGTGAACTTGACGTTTCCTATCGAGAGCTCCTCGGAGGTTGGGTGCAGGGTTGGCTGGCTGGCAAGGATGTTAGCCAATAGTGAAGGGATTATCCGCGGTTCACTTACAGAACAGCAACCCTGTCGTTCTTGAGCATATGCAGAAGCCTAGATACGTCAGTTGACGCTCGCATGTCCGGCTCGGTTGCCATACGTGGTCTTTCCAGCATTGTCACTGCCGCCTAGTTAGCCATGCGCATTTGGGTTTTACGAGTGTGTGAGGATGCATACAGTCCGAGGAAGAGGAGCTTGGCATGCTAGAGGCAATGTTAGAATTAATCCGATCGTGTCTTTGGTGCTTATGCTGACCTTGTTCATCAGTCCGAGCGAGGACAGGACATCCCAAACTGTCATGACATATTAGCTTCCGGTGATTCAGGACCCCAACAAGCGATGCATGTATGAAGAAACACCTGTGTTCTATACAGGACGGGGTATTGATTCGCATGTGATAAGATTGAGCTGGTCATGTTCTCGACAATCTCGAAGACTTTCAGAGGCAGGGGTTGACAGCAGGGCGGGTTCCTGAAACAAGTTTTCTGTAGACTCTGCTATGTATACTACATAGACATGGTTCGGCTTCGGTCGGGCTTCATTCGTGACGAGGGAGAGAAACAAGTGTACTTACACCTGGCGCAAGGTCAGCAGAGACACATGAAGTTACACAACAGGTCACTTACCAGTCAATAATCCACATGATTGCAAGATAGGCTGAAGCGAAGACTCTGAGAGAAAAAGTAGAAGTGCGGCGTCGGGTGTGTATGGGAGAGGCAAAGTTGGGGAAGAGGGCCACCATGGACTGGAGGGCGGAAGTGATCGGTGGTCCTAGCGTCGGATGCTTGGCGGCGCTGTTCCGAGCTCTCGCGAAGAACTTGGACTTACACCCTCACGAACCGAAACCACCGCATTCCCGTCTAAATCCATCACAATGGCCGTCGGAGTACGTCATATACCCTTTAAGCACCCCGTCGAAGCTCTAGTGGGCCCAATTGCTGCGCCGCCGGCGGGCCCCCGCCGCAATGGCAGCCCCGAATTGAATATCAAGAAAACTAACTTATCCCCTCTTACAGCGCAGCGCAGCCCTCAAGCTCGACTGGACCAAGCTTGCCACGCAGCTTGGTCTCAAGGGACAAACCGCCGCCTCCCTCCAAGCCTTCAAGAAGCGCAACGACGATGCGCGCCGCAAGCTGGCTGTCCTCTCTGAGCAGTCTCAATCCGTCGACTTTGCCTACTACCGCAGCGTCCTCAAGAACCAGGCCGTCGTCGACGACATCGAGAAGCAGTTCAACGCATTCAAGCCCCAGACATACGACGTAGGAAGGCAGATCAAGGCCATTGAGGCTTTCGAGGCCCAGGCCGTCCAGAGCGCAGAGCAGACCAAGGCTGTCGTCGACAAGGAGTTGAGCGATCTCCAGAAGACCCTCAAGAACATTGAGGAGGCCAGGCCATTCGCTGACCTCACTGTTGTATGTAGACACAGTCGTGGACGAGCGGGGTCGAATGTGTGGGCTAACGAGTATTGTAGGATGAGGTTGCGGCTGCCCAGCCTGAGATTGACAAGCGCACCGAGCAGCTCGTCTCCAAGGGCCGCTGGGCCGTTCCAGGCTACAAGGCATGTCTTTGGAACAATCGTGGCCCCCCGTGCACAAGTACTAACAACCCCGCAGGAGAAGTTCGGCGATCTGTCCGTCCTCTAAGCATCTTCTTTCCCTGTAGTCGAAATGTACTCCATCTGGGCTGTATTACCTACGTATTTGTGAATAGTTCCGGAGAGTGGAAATGCAATCTAGACCTTGATCACATTGATGCGCAGCACTTTGGTTCCGCTCCATCTCTAATTTCACCATTCAATGTCAATCGTCCAACCGCTGTCATGCATTGGTCCACGCATGGTGCTGGCAATGCTCGGATTAAAAGTAGCATGCCAAAAGCCCCAAGACAATTGTTTTTAGCGACGGTTTCCTTTCCACTGACTGAACCATTCTACATATCTAGCAAACCCTTGGTCAAGAAACAGCAATGGTTTCTTCGCATTGAAGATAGCATGTCAAATAATTTCCCTGGCTGTTGCCCTCACCCATTCTTTGTCATAGCGTAAAGGCGGCCTTGACGTGCGGGAGGAATGAACTGGAATGATTTATTGTGGGTGGTAGTCTGAGCCACTTGGCGAGCTGTTTCATCATTCGGAAGTGCACGTGCGTGGCTAAGATGTGAACATGGGTCAATTGAAGACTATAAAAAGAGCGAACACGAGGCCATACTAAGACAATGGGATACGTAACCCAAGGCAAGGGAACAAATGTATAGGTCGTCAATAGTTCAGTTGCTTGATACTTATCATGTAAACGACAGCAGTGTTGTAATGCATTCTGCTCTATCAATAAGACACTTCAGACTAGCAGGCCTGAGCTCTTTGATATCCATGAGGAAGTTCTAGGAGTTTTGATTTTACCTTTGATATTTTGACAGCTTTGATCGCACCCCTATGCGTGAATATATTAGGGCAAGATGAACAGCCATATAGAAACCAAGTGCATATCGTGTCTTTCGAGCGTTTTGATACTTTCGTAATTCATAATCTGACTAAGATCGTCAGATTCTATAAGCACTTGTTTTATTATAGCTAGCTAACTAGAGTTAAAGTTTAAATATAACTAAATATAAATCTATATATTATAACGAATGAAGAAAATTTAGATATTGCTAAAGTATAGCTATGTTTTTACTTTTTAACTTTGACGGTTGTGTATATAAAGCACTGCTGTACAGTGTTCGCAATTTTTGTTCATCCTCATTTACCTATTCAATTCAGACGTTGTTAGTCATTCTTCTGTTTATTCACCCAGATCAAACGCGAGTCGCACTAAAAAGATATCAACATGTTCCGTCACGCCTTTAAATATCTCTTTGCTACTCTTCTTATGCTATCTGTCGCATCTTGCGCGGCGCTCGAGCCCCGACAAGGTGCCTGCCTGTCGGCATTGTTGAGACCCAATCCAGTTAACAATGTTGGACGCATCTCGTTTCAGAGAATCATCGACGATAGGGAAGTAGCAACTTGGCAGGCTAGCAACCTCGTTGACGTCCATATTACCGTCGCGGACGACGTCACCAGCACCCAGAATATCCAAGTCACAGTCAGCAACCGCAGTACGAGAGAAAATGCCATCATCTTCACCAATTTCCAGGATACTCGGCCTTCTACCCGGCCACGCGAGCAGGTCAGGTTGGTGGTACCGGCACAAACTAGAGGAAATGGCATGGTTAGGGTTGGCTTCGTACAACAATGCGTGCATTTGCCACGCCTTGACGGCACCTGGTACTTCCAGCTTGAGAACTAGGTTGACGATGAGAACAAGCTGGTGACGGAATTTGAGTATTCTGACCAAGAAAATGTTGTTATCGACATTCTTCGGAAAAAACGAATTAGCCGTCGCAGAATGGAGGATATGATATTAGCGGAGCTGCTACGTGGAAGTATGGATCAGGTGGTTGGCATATAGATCAATAAACATATTCAATTGGCCCTGCAACTATAAGCATTTGAGTATGCAAGAAGTGTATTCTGTTTTGTTGTATATGATGCTGAAAGCAAGTTTAAATATAGCGCTGTTAGTCAGTGAGCAACCGCCTGACTATACAAGGTACTTCTGGGCTTACAGTAATGAAACTTAATCAACTGTTCCAGACTGCCGTCGCAATATTCGCTATCAACTACTATTTGCTGTCGAGCCTATCGAGTCTTTTAAAAATCTACGCTGCTGTAGATTAGTGGCGCACTCATCTAGCGCATTGACGACTAGGTACGTGGTAGTTAAGCTGACGTCCCACAGTATATCTGTAAAGATATTTACTAGGGCAATCTATACGTTTGTATTTTGAAATATATTCTTATCTATCTTATTATATTTTTCTTATAGACGTGTAATATAAGTAATAGTGTGCCGGTGCACATGGTGTCCACCATGGGCAGGACTGTGATTGGCCTACCAGAAGTATAAGTAGTATTAGTCGGTTGTGTCTTTGCGGGGCATAGACTCCAGCACAACACTTCTGCAATTATAAGACGAATCTACTCTTATCTCTTCTACTACTAGATCCTTAGTGCACTGCTTCAGCTAGTATCTGACCACTGGGTAGAGACTGTGATCGACTAACACCCGTACACTACTAGATTAAGAGAGAATCTAAGTAGTATATAATACTAGAAATATAAGAATACAATACTATATTTTATCTAATAAGACTATATATTCTTATAGAGTAGTAATAAGACTATATACGCTAAGGTAGCTAACGCTGTACCCCACTTTAGCGCGGTTCACGGGCTGTACTGAGTATTTCAGTGGATAGCAACTTTGGTGCAAGGCTTCAAATACATCAACGCGACTCCAATGTTACCCTAGATATCAACTCCACAAATATTCCAATACAACAACATTTCCTAATCTCCAATCGTCAAATTCTGCTTTGTCCCACTCAGAAACATGTTGTCCTTGCCCTACTACCGCATTCACTTTACCTGGCTACACGGCAACTCTCCACCCAGGACAATCTACAATCAAGCTCAATACATGCTATCACATCACCGCCTCACCCAATCTGCTGATGTCATGTTACAACCCCATAGAGCCAAAAAAAACAGCTCCAAAAGGAATATTCCGCATGGCGCACTAACCGTCATTGCCCACCATAGTGTACCAAACGCTATGGAAGTCACGGCTTCTAACTATGATTGCCACTTAACAACTAGCTCTGGGCTCGACGGTAAAGTCGGAGAATTACACCGACGCACGTGGATGTTGAAATCTGGAAACCAGCAGTGAGTGGTCTTTCCGTTGCAACCGAGTTTTGGTTACGCAGGGAGGCTTGTAGTTGCTTTGGCGTGGTAACTGAGATCGCATGGGACTAGCGTGATACTATGACCCATAAATGTGATCTCATGCGGCGAGGACAGGATTTGCCGGTGTTGCTTGGTTACGACCAATATCACGGTTGGGATAGTTTCTGTACATGAGACGGCAAGGTAGAGCAGTGATTGTTGATTCATTGATGATCAACTATCCATTTCGTATCCATTAACATTTTTGATTGGTTAAGAGAGTGCTATGCAATCTTCCTAGTTCGAAAATAAACACTATTCACTTAAATCACGAAAACCCACTGTCATCCCACCACTTCCATTAGTCATTCGAATTAACGAGTCATATATGCGTGCAATCATTAAGGAACGTCATTAGACAGGAAACCCGTCTTTCTCCAACATTAATCATTCTCATTGCGTAATCATGGCAGCTATGTGCCCGAGGTGTTTTTGCGGCAGTGGTTCGAGCGGCTGTCCTCTTTTACAGGAACGAGAAGACAGCAAAGAAACCAACAGCAAGAGCACCAATGCTGGCGACTGTAGTCGCAGCCGCACCGGTGTACTCGGGCATCGAGGGGCTGGTCGCGTTGCCAGTCTGGTTGCTGGTAGGAGCAGGGGGGGCCGTAACTTGTGGCTGGCCATCTGAGATTTGCGAAACAGGAGGGGCAGGGGAAGCAGTAACTTGTGGCTGGCCATCTGAGATCTGCGAAACAGGGGGAGCTGGAGGAGCGGGTGATGCTGTGACCTGAGGYTGCCCRTCTGAGATTTGCGAAACAGGAGGGGCAGGAGGACCAGTAACCTGGGGTTGACCATCTGAAATCTGTGTGACAGGAGGAGCAGGAGGGCCTGTCACTTGAGGTTGACCATCTGAAATCTGCGTCACGGCGGAGGCCGGGGCAGAGGCTTGAGGTTGGCCGTCGGAAATCTGGCTAACGCCTGGAGCGGAGGCTTGGGGCTGACCATCAGGAATCTGGGAGGCACCAGAGCCTTGACCGTCCATCATGGCCATGATGTGAATGGCAATGCACTGACCGCCAATTGATTTGCTGTAGAGATTGTAGAAGTCACCAGACAAGCACTGGTACCACAGGTTGGAGCCCTTTAGGGACAGGGAGCCATCACTGCAGAGACCGAAGCCCTCGGTGTCAAGGGCGTTTGCTTGGACTGGTTTGTCAAATTGGAATCTGTGGAGATGTTGGCTATTGTCAAACAAATGTAAGCTTCGTTGAGACGTACTGGTAGTTGGAGGCAATGTATCCAGTGCGACCGGCTTGGTCGGTCAGCTTACCGTCCTTGAGGGACATAGTAAGGGTGCCATCGAGTTGACGGGGGTAGATGCCACGCTTGCTACGCATCTCCGTCGCTTGGACGGTGGTAATGGTAAAGTCCCCATCGGCCGAGGCAGCACAATCAGAACCAGAGGTCATGGGTGCGGCAGCGACAGCAGCCACGAGGCTGGCGACGACGAAAGACTTCATTTTGAAGATTGAGTCGGCTTTTGGTTTATGGTATTAATTTTTGGATTGCTCTTGACAGCGACAGTGAGGTAATGACGCAGAGTAAACTGATGAGCGAGGTATCAGTCACCTAAAGTATGAATAAGATATTGATGAGGCAGATAACTCAACAACGAAGGTATGAGGCAATCTGAAAGACAGAAGCAGAAGAGAAACGGGTAGCTATATAGCTACCAGTCAATTCAATGACACCATTGGTCATGTCTAGTGGAGATCTAGAGCCTCCGCACTAAAACAGAGACTACTGGTCGACTCCGCGCATCCACTAGTGCCAACACTGGTGGTGCGGGAGAGATGGCTGGAGAGAACGTTGATTCAGCCGGCTTCCCAGTTAGCTTGCCGTCTATCGCGCTGGTAGTGCGAATGAGCAGAGCCCGCTCCACTTTGATGGTAAACATAGCTGTTCTGTCCCCAATAGTCACATCTACCAGCC
Source organism: Curvularia hawaiiensis (assembly GCA_026262405.1). Classification (NCBI taxonomy): domain Eukaryota; kingdom Fungi; phylum Ascomycota; class Dothideomycetes; order Pleosporales; family Pleosporaceae; genus Curvularia; species Curvularia hawaiiensis. Next base: position 30,575 of record JAODYC010000032.1, read on the forward strand.
ACACAGAAACATGGTCGTAGCATAAATGGCTGGTATTGTACAGATCTCGCTAAGCCGGCTGGAATTGACTATTTTGATATCTTCTGTAGCTGTCCCTAAATCTGAGCTGCGCAATGCTGAGGTTCCCAATTGTCAAGTACGGCTGGGGACAGATGTTGAGTGGGAGCTTCAAAGTGATGAGCTGAACCCCGCAAATCGTCTGATGCAATATGCAAGCGATCGCGCATCTCCACGATTACGTGTGTTATGGAGTCAATATTTTCGCGTTTCTATTGGTCTCCCGGTTGCCATGCTAGTCAAATCGCAGGGCAGTGCAGAGCGGGAAGGTAGCTTGCTCAGTTCGACTATTAGGGAAAGATTCACAAGCACTAGCCTAATTAGATTGGGACCCGGGTTCTCAACACGCGATGATTGTCAATGATCTTCTCTCAACTCGGCATGATGCTTACGGGCGCCTAGTGTAACACTTCTGCGGTAAATGTAGCTTCGGTCGTGCTAGAGTTATCGTCATCTGCCCACTTGCCGTACCCACTGCTTGGTAACGCTCACGACAGCCAAGATAGCCGGCGAGAATAGTCACATTCATACGGGCATGTTGCAAGCAGCATACTGTGTTGAGGAGATACTATGTGTGGCGGGGCTGGTATGGGCCTACGCAAGCATTACCATTATTCACATGGCTGGTGTTGGACGCGCGTGCCAGATGGTAAAGTTGACGTCATACAGTTTCCTCTCGCCCAACTCCGCGCTTCACCACACGAGGCACGTGGCACTCAGTGCCTGTGTCAACTAGAGAAACAGTCCAACATAACCGTTCCCATTGAAATCACTCAAGTGATCAGTGTCGCTTCTGGGGCTCTGGAGGGGTTACCGCAGCAAACAAGCATCTGACCTTATCCTCTCACTGACACGTGTGTACCTTAAGCACAACCACAAGCAGGAGCATTACGAACAATGCCAACATCATGTTCTTGGTAAGGGTTTCTGGACTCGGCAACGATACTCCGACAGACCCTGCGCTGGACGGCACGATAGTGGCGCCAGCCAGCGACTTTTGTACTAGCAGTCGCTACAGGACCCTTTGTCCTGCTAGCTTCCTGTGACCCATTGGTAGGTGTGTTAGCGAAGTACTGCTCGGTGCCGAGAGTTAGGTTCTTCTCCAAGTCCTGTGAAAAAGCTCCAGGTCACACAGACTATTATGGCCATCTCTTGATCTGAGATATGGAAGGTCATCGTCGCCTCGTAGTCGATATTCAGATCGCATTGCCTCTTTGTACTTGGACAAGCTTAGAGTTGAGAGTTAGGGAGATCACGAGCAGACTTTTGCGGCGACCGTATTGCGTATCCACGGTTCCGGTCGGCATTAGCACGTCAGCACCGCAAGCCAGCATCTCACTAATACTGCGTGATTAAAGTAAGCGTGGAAAGCCCTTGCTGTAGCAGTGAAACCGTTTGACCATTCGAATTAGTGAGTAATAGCCTCAATTTACCCCTACCGGAAAATCCGGCTTGATACCATAGGTCACTTGCTTGGCGCATCGTCGGGCATTCTCTCCAACACATCATCAGCCCACCTCTTACTTTCCTTCTCCAGCTCGCTTCACGCCTCCGGCTACGTCGTTGGCGCCTTTTTCGATGCTCGTAGTGACATCTGCGATGCCCCTAGCGACTGGTCGACCAGCACTGCCGGTAGCGCCCTCGAGCTGCAGTAAAGGTCCGAAGTCAGTGCATGCTTCCTACACGGTTCGAAGAATACGACTTACCGTTTCACCAACGCCTCTTCCAAGAGCGCCAACAACACCGCCCAGAGTGTTCGTAACGCCTCCGACTGTGTTTCCCACAGTCGAAGTTACGAACTTCACGCCAGAAGTTACGCCGCTATCTTGCTGACCAACAGGCATTTTCCTTATCAAATTCCAATTATGTTTAGGTGGCTCGTGTTCTTCGAGCCTGCGCTCAAATTCTTTTAGTGATGATGGAGTTTAAATGTTGCAGATATAGCTTTGATCAAAGTATGTCCAGACTATTACTGGATTTGGTCCATTTATCTCGTACCAGCCGGGTGACGTCATGGGGCTTCGCAACTCCAGCCGCGCAGTCTCTCCAGGAAATCTTGCGCCTTTTGGCTACATGTCTTACCCTTGCGATTCTCATTAACACCCTGTTTTCTGTTTGCCACACGTAGACTTTGCACTGCCATCCTGGTATGTGCCAGAACTGTGCCGCTTGGCTGACATGTAATCCCTAATTGTCGCTTGATTCGCATATAGGTGTAGCTTCACAGTCTGACTTTTGGAAGGATTTACAGGGTCCTCTCCAAGGGATCAGAACATTACAATGCCCACGAATGTTAATCCTAGCATCGATCATGTAATTGAAGATGGAAATCCCCTATCTTGCATGATCCCCTACCCCTACTTATCTACGCCCTCGCCTAGCCTCTACCCTACGCTAGGTATGAGTAATAATCGATTTTTCCAAACCTACACAAAGAAGAACCCATCTCGGATAAAAAAGTTGAGCGATATTCCGCGTCCATTGATATGGCTCAACCTCGATGAGGGGTCGGGAGGTCTGATGGCGCCTAGCCGTGGGCGCCTGAAAAACGGAGCGCGACCGTCTATTAATCCTGATCACACCATTGGTCAATACTTTGTAGAGACTTGAGGATTCGGACACCGTCGGGAGGACTATCTCTTTGAGATTGCAAAACGGATCAAACTTACGGCCGAAACAGCCTGCTGGCAACAGTGTTATGTTGCCGACATCAAGCCCGTCTCCCGCTGTAATAACACGAGACTAAAACCCAGACTTGCTTGTAGAAGATTAACTTTCCAACTTTTTCACGCCTCGCATTAGCACTTTAATCGCCAAACCCCACAAGCATCGTACATTGTCCTGAATTCTGGCCCGACTACCTACCTATCAACAACATCCTTGAAGTTAGAAACCAGAAGCTCCACCCATAGTTACACCAGTTCGCTGCGAACTCCGTAACCGAAATGAGACCTGTCATTCCACATCCCGCTCATGCAGAAGACCAACCCTACGCGCATACTATCCTGTACCTTCACGTCATACGCGCCTCAGCCATGTCCTTTGCTTTTTTCTCGCTTGCCCAATTTCCAGCCTCGCTCCTTGCAGCGCGCTATAACAAGAGGCCGATCGACTACAACGTCATATTGGCGCGCACGCTGAGGACGACTAGCCGTGGACTTCTGCTTGGAACAGCCGTCGGTGCGGTTATGACGTGGGGGCGCATGAGGGGACGCAAGGAAATTGAATGGAAAGATAGGTCCTGGAGAATCTTAGAAAATGACGGCGAGATACAAACCGATTGGATCTCACTCGGATCTGCAAGTGCGGGTGCAGCTGCTGCTTTGATGGCTGCGCGGAGAGGAAAAATCAGTATGCCCGTTGGTGGAGCAGTACTGGGTGGGACAGGGGCTGGATCGGCGGTTGGAGTCCCGTACATGATTGGAACATACGCAGCAGGAAGAAAGCCAGCTTGAATTTGAAATTTAAAGAGATATGATCGTTTTGATTGGAGAAGCAGGCATATCGTCGAGTTGGCAATATTATTCAAGGAGACATAATGAGCCGGTGTGGGAAAGGTGCGAATCAGTAAAAGGCGTACTCGATTGTTTGTAGATGCAGAATATTGGCTGCATTAGAGGGCTAGCATAGCTTGTTAATGTTTATACCACAGTCACCTATCGTAACTATACGTAGCCGACTAGATCCGAGTTGATCACTTTTTCTCTGATGCACTGAGCCCTACACACGTCCCAAAGCTAGGCACAAATTCTCCATAGGCCTATGGAACCAGAAAAAGAGACTGTTCTTCAGCAAAAGATTCGACGTCAACGCATCGATAGAGCTGATAATAGACCCTGGGAATACGTAGATCAGATTTTCATATGCAGATCCTAGAAAGACTGCGTGGGTCAGCGCCCAGTAAATGTCAATTCCTGCTAGCAGCTCAGGGTCTTCAGACGACATAGTTAGCTACCGAAGTTCGCGCAAATCTCAACCCGACCCCTCATCTCTGAACCGCGGCTGTCTCTGGACCATCCCTGAAATTTCAAGCCTTTTCAGCACATGTCTCTCGTTTGACGGCTAGAACTCATTTTCAAGACAAGCACAACCTCGGCACGGTTAGCCGTATCCAAGGTTGGTGATGACTGAGCCAAGGGTTGGGTAGATTACGAGACACACAGTAGAACGGTGACACAGGGGGCTCCTTTTCAGGGAGTGTCTTCTTCCTAGGGATCACATCCTATCACGCCCGTCCAGCTTTGCGCTCCTTCGCCTTCGCGGTGTTGCCACATTCTCCTAACGGTACTAGCGATGACCACGTAGGAAAGTCGCTATAACCTGGGCTCCATTATGAAGCTGACGTTGTCTATTTAACCAAGCCAATGCCGGTCCTGATGCCCTGCGGATGATCCCGCACAACCTTGACGTCTTTCCTGATGGGTGTCTTCCGGTCTGGACACAATACTGGTAACCTGGCCAATCGGACATATTTGCTTCCCTCGTTCAACCAAGGAGTGGCGCGGCGCTGCCGGATACGCTCGAAGTCTGGATTTCTGGGCCCATGTGCATGGATTTTACGGCCGTTTTGCTACCTCATGCGCCACTTGTCTCGTGCTTACGAATCCTGCTCGTCTTCACATTCATGTTCCTGCACAGTGGTGTGAACGGTTCCCGGAGAGCGGAGAAATTCGTTTGGATAGGCGGGGCGAGTACAGCCGATAATAGGCCCTAGAGCGAAGGCGGAACGTGAGACGTTTGGCAAACCTTACGCTTTGCTTCGGCAAGGGGAAACGTGAATACAGGGACATAAAAATCACAGCCTTTGCACAAGTCTTCCTTGTCCTCGTCGTACACGGCAATTTCAATAACAAAAGTCCACGCGAATGAGATTCCGTGATTGCATTCCGCGATTGCCGAATTGCGGGGAGGCGATGTATAACGTTACAGCCTGTGGGAACTGTGGGGAAAATATACCACGAGGCAGCGAACCAGGGGGAAGATTAAGAAGGTGGGTGATGCATGTCAAAGGGCACGGGATAGGTTAAACGCAAAACGTGGTTGAGTGACAGCGGCTTTTTGGCCTCTCAGATGCCAGTGCCCCGGGTACAGTTTCAGTATCCAAGCTCCGCCGATCCCTGCAAGGTGCACAGCAGGATGGTTCATGTTCTCGGCCTGGAGTATCGAAAGCAGCTTAATTTCTCCTTACGGCCAGACTAGTAAGAAAGACCCCTCTTTGTCGGTATCCTTCAAATAAAGATTCCTGGCCACTGCACGCGGACCCTCTAAGAACCATGCTGTTCGGTTGTTGACCTCGACTTTACATCTCCCTTCACATACTACACACCTACATACTCCAACATGTCGCGACACATTCGAAATGCTCTTTTATCTCTCCAGCTGTTCTCGACTCTTTCGTATTGCTCGAATCTCAACTACTCCGGCGAAGCCCTCACAACACGGTACTGGGACTGCTGTAAGCCATCATGTGGATGGAAAGGAAAAGCCGACTTCAGTAACCCGGTGCAATCGTGTTCAGCCGACAACAAGCCTATAGACGCTGCTGCTGGAACTGGCTGTAATGGCGGTGAGGCCTTTCAATGTGCCGACCAACAGCCATGGGCTATCAACTACACAATGTCTTATGGCTTTGCTGGCGTTTACCTGTTACCGGCACTCACCCGTGGAGGCATCGAAGACGCTTGGTGTTGCGCATGCTACCAACTGGATTTTACGAGCGACCCTCTGATCGGCAAGAGCATGATCATCCAAGCCTCAAACACTGCCTACGACATCACCACTACAAACCGGTTCACGCTCGCAGTAAGCCTCCTTTAGGACCATGCACGTAATTACAGAACTGACGCTTTCCAGGTACCTGGTGGCAACATGACATCGGCGGATGGATGCGCTAAGCAGTATGGCGTAGACCAATCAGTGTTCGGGCAAAATATGGAAGGCGTCAGTTCCAGCAGTGACTGTGAAAAACTACCCGAGAGCCTGAAAGCTGGATGCCGGTGGCGATTTGATTGGCTCCAGGATGCATCATTCCCAAGGTATTCATTTCGTTCCGAGCTACACAGAGCATCTTGACTAACACGGCACAGCGCCAACTTCAAACGGGTCGTCTGTCCAGCCGAGATTACGGCCAAGAGTAACTGTGTGCGAAACGACGACAAGAAGGTTCTCTCCGGCGAGTCTTCAGAAGCTCAAAGCCTTACGCCTCGTTGGCCTAGTACTATGGCTCTTGCTGCCGCCCTGATGCTAAGCCTAATATCGGTATAGCATGGGTGGCATGCCCTGCGCGTCACGTCCCTGCGGCCCGCCTACGATCCGTCACGTTCTTCATTTCGCTTGCCTTTTTTTTTCGCTCTCGAAGCCGAGACTGATAGCATTGTCAGATGACGAAGCAAGGCAAGCCCATTTCATGCATGGATACCCTACCAATAAAAGCACCCGCGTCAACATGACCGCCCATCGAATCCAGACCAGTGCAATGAGCAACGGCCCCGCAATCATTTTCGGCTCGGAGTCGCCGGTGATGTGCTGATGCATAAGTCTTTCCCCAGTTTTTATGTGTTTATCATCTGACCGCCAATGGAAAGGGGGACGGAAAAGATGACTTGTACGCTATTACGATTGGATTTGCATATTGGTGTTTGGTCATTTATTTCTCGTTTAGTCTTTGGTCGATGCCAACTGTGGCAATGCTCAGTTTCGAGCACTAGGTACTCTCGTTGAGAATGATGACCGTTTTACCGCTCGAACCATGTTCAGTTGCTCTTGAGCATGATGTTATGCCCTATGCAGACCCTGGGAAGGTGGAGGAGGAGGAGAACGGGTGGGGCCCCAATGGCGTTCAGAAACGGTGAGACAGTTTCTGGGGAGCCATTTGGTTGGTCAAGCAGACACGATAGTCAAAGCATGGCAATACACCTTGAGCGAGCTGGTCGTCAGCCAATATGTCGGATCAGCATAACGTATCCCGTATGACCACAATTCCACGTACCACCATATCCAAAGTCTATCGAAGCGCAGCCGTTTCTCCAAACTCTCCTTAGGTCCTCTCAGCGAAGGCGAAAACCACTAAAATTCAGAAAACATCCAAGCGAATGCCAAGTGCATAGCATAATGGTTCCTATACCACTACACACCACCAAATAGACGCCATTTAGGCAGATTCATTAGTTAGCACAGAGCCTAAGCCGATCGTGTGCTCAGCCGAGTAGGATCTTCGCCTCTCGTGAGAAAAACCCTGTCTTCTGTTCGCCAGACGTGATGGCGCGCGTTGACTGGGCGGACTGGGAAATTATCCATATGAGCCGCGGGGCAACGCTAATGCAGCCTCGAATATATTGGCATTGGCCCAGCGTGGCAACGGAGAAACACTGTGGAGAGAAAGAGGGGCACACGCACCCAAATGCATACATGTGAACACAATAGCAGCGAATCAGGCATTAGGGAGGAACGGGCAGAAGGAGAGCAAAGAGGGTGTGGCTTTTTCTGCCACAGTGTACGGGAGCGCGTTGTTCCGTGCCTGCGATCATGCAGGTGAGCAGTTGCACTTGTATGCGAGATGGGCGTCGGGAAACTAGAAAATGGCCGGGATAGGAGAGAGAGCAGGGCGGGGGAAATTACACGTTGGTATGCGTCGCCTACTTTTTGTTCGCCTACTCCCGGAAAGCCGCAAGACATGGACGCCTCTTTTGTTGGGCGCATTATCACGTTACCTTGGAAATTGGTGATGCCTTTCTGGTGACGTACACACAAGTTGTGCTTGTGTACGTACGTATTTGCTTGAGTGTAATTCAACGAAACTACCTGTTGCATGGGTGATACTTGTCACAGTGAGACAAATACTTTCTACATACGAAATCATGACGAATACAACGATGAATACGATGACGACGATGTAACGAACTGGCCCGGATAGACCTGCGTACCAATCTGACAAAGACCTGCTCGACCTTACGGAGGCTCTGAGGCCGTTGACGAAACAAGAAAGAGCGAACAGGTGCCGCGAACGGTTACGCAGATGCACCGAGGACTGTATATCTTCAACTGCCGCAACCGAGGACGAGATTCCCTGCTATCCTACCCGATTCTGAAACTGGCCATCTAACCGCGAAACGGCGGCGCTTATTCCCAGATCCGCTGGTCCCAATTTAGGAATACGAGTCTTGGTCGGCCCGTTCAGGTAATAGGAATTCCTTGCGTGATACACATTGACAGCTATTCTGACCGAATGTGTAGACTTTTCTCATAAGACAACAGTTGGATCTACGAGATAACACTGTCTGCTGAGCTATCATCCTTACCATGTACCATGAGGGAACATCAAAATTGCTCGGCAGCATGGCGATGAACATAGTCTACCTCCACTTTGGTAGCTTCAAGCCCGCCGCCCTTGCACGAAAAACCCTGCACATTCATAGAGAGACAGTTCTCTCACACCACTATGACATACTTCGTACGATGATGTGCACAACAGTGTACGACCGAAAATACGAACTTCTGAAGCAACAGCAGCTTGATCGTCCGATATCCACATACCCGCATCTGCAATGACCCAGGCGTATGTATCGGTATTCTCAACGACCCACTTGATACCCACGCCGAAGCCCCGTGCTCCATGTCCCAGGTTCCGAACCGCAATCTGCATGCCCCGTTCTCCAAATTCTAGACTTTCAAGCTCCAAGTTCGCAAATCTCCAAACCGATTCCCATGGCGATCTCCAAATGCTATGTCGCTCATCCCAACACAGTGGGAAAGAGGAAAGAGACAGACATTCAACGACTTCGACTGTATATTCTTGCTAATCAATAGACTAGATAGCCACACACATTGCAAAACCACATGCACAAATTGACATTGCCAGTATTCCTTGGCTCTAGCACCCCACAAAAGCCTCGCTATGATCCTACCACCTTATCATCCACCATTATACCCCCAGGTGCCCTCTCATCTCGCAGAATAGAACGACCTAAGCCAACCAAATCTCCGTTCACAAACTACTCACCCAAACATCCAGACGTGTGGAAAGTTCCAAGTTTCTACCCCCATCTCCGACCGAGAAACCGAAAACCCTCCCCATCAGCGGAGATGATATACCCAAACCATACACCACGGTGGACGCACAATCCATCACATCGCAATCACGTCCCTTTTCCTTCTCCCTGTTCGACACTCACAAAGAGCAAAGTCTAGACTACACCGTTTTCCACCCTACGTAATAATGATGCCTGACTTCTAGAACCTCACATACGGACTACTCGTCCGTTCCAGAACAACCCCCTTTCATCACGTCCCTCTTCTCGCCCCCCTCCTCCATCTAACCCATACCCATCGCAAAGACCCAAAACAACAATATATCACCCCACAGCAATCAGTGATGAATCCGCCTACAAACCCTCCGCGTATGCCGTAAGCCCTCTCGCACTTGCACTCCCAACAAAAAAACTCTCACCCACGAAAATTATCCCGAGTCCCCGACCCCAGCCCTAGTAGTCCCCCCCCCCCCCC
>JAODYC010000032.1:40182-72159 GCA_026262405.1 Curvularia hawaiiensis
CCCCCCCCCCCCAGCCACCGCAGAAGCGGATCGCCTTGTACTCTTCTTTCCCTATTCTGTACACACGACAATATGGAAATTCCCGATAGGAGGGCGCGCGCGCGTGCTGGCGCCCGAAGACAAGCCGTTCCGTTGGGTCGCCGTGTCGGGAGGCGGGTTGTGTGCCGAGGGGGTGGGTGGCTGTTTCATCGTAGCAGGGTATACAGTGGAAAGAGAGGGATAGAAAGGAAAAGGGCGGAACGGGGGTTGATGACGTGGATGTGTGTGGCGAGGTAACTTGTGTATTCGGGGTGAGAGGGTCAGGGCGATGAGGTTGTTGTTGTTGGAGAGAAGGTAGGAAGTGGGGGTGAGGAGAAGGAGAGAGAAGTGTGAGACTGTATTTGTTTTCATTGTTGGATAGGATTGGTAGGTAGCTAGGGTATTGCTACATATCCTGAAGCGAGGGCATTCTACTAGTATCTGCCGTGATGTAAAAGAATGGACATGAAGATATGGTGAAGAGGGGTGTGTTGGTAACATGCCCTGCATATTCCTCTTCCTCCTCTTGCTCAACTCAAAGAAAAGTGATGTCGTACTGACAAGGCGCCCGCCCTTTTTGTAGCCAAAAAAAAAACACTAGGATTTGGTATCATTGTTAACGCCCTTGCACCCAAGATGAACATAAGAAGTAATCAGGGAGGAAAAACATCAACTTCGTGACTGCCGCCTGAAATACGGCGGCGGATGCGGATAAATCTCATCGTCGTCTTCATCCTCCTCATCTCCTATACCCCTCAGCCGTACAGGCGATAACGGCGTAATGGGGCTGTGTAGCAGTGGCGTCGCAGAGTAACGTCTCGCTATCGGACTCACAGGCGGCGACTCCAGCTCCATGCTCTTGCAGCCCATACTGCCTCTCTTGCCGTATTTGCTCTCGACGAGCGTGGGGGCGGACTCCAGACTGCTGCCCACACTGCGCACGGTTTCTAGGACATTGGATTCGCCTTTTTCGCAGCAGCTGGAGGCTTGGTAGCTGTTGCGGCGGGAGCGGGAAAAGTACATGCGCTTCGGGTAGCGGTGGTGGGGAGCATCGTTGTTGGTGATGATTTTTCCGGGATGGTTGGGCTTCCTGCATTCTGTGACTTTGCTGGTGACGCCGCCTTTCTTGTCGTCAGAAGAAGAAGATCGCGTGGCTAGGCTGCTTGAGAAATCGTCCTGCATGCAAGGGAGAATCTTGTGAACTACGCGCGAGGTTCGTGACTTCTTGGACCTGCGTCCGTAGCGGCTGTCACCGGCGGAAGAGCTGGATAGGTCCCATTGTTGCCAGTTGTCGTTACGGACGTTGCGTTCTCTGGGCGTGGCTTTTGTGCGGAAATCGAAGATCCAGCGGGTGACGAGGCCGCGGAGAATGGGAATGTTAGCTACAATAATAGCGACATTGTTTTCAATGTGGTTGATGCAGTAGTCGATCGGATACGTCCAGTCAGGCTTGAATAGTGTGTACAGACGGTCACGGTATGAGAGATAGATTTTAGCTGCGCCAATAGCAGTGACACTGGAAATGGGTATTAGCTTTGTGTTGGGTATCGTGTCGACACGACTTACGCGAGACTGCAGGTGAAGACCGCCAGTACGACGAGACGGGAGCGGAGACGGGCACTCATCATCCTTCGAACGATGATGAAGGGAATAGGCAGGATCAGAACGTCGGTGAGCAGGTTGGCGCAAGTGACCCAGATCAACATCTCGCCCATCTTATGGCGGCCCATGCAGTGCAGACCCCCAAACGTCCGTGGCTTCCAGGTGTTGCCGGTTAGTGGCGGGCAGATGAAGATGTAGAGGAACCATGGGATCAAAGCACTTCCAACAGTGAAGACCAGGATGGCGTAGAGTGCTCGCCTGAGCCACTGAATGACTGAGCCAGCTCGGAGGAGGAGTAGAATGATCGATGTCTTGACAAGAGGCAATATTGGTATGTTCAACAGATTGAATGCCATGACAACCTACAGGATGTCAGTGTTGTAGTCGCAATCCATCGAGGCAGTACATACGGCGTAGTATTCGTCGTAGTTTGGCTCTATCTCATCTGGAGGCACCTCCCAGATGTGCACCCCAACATGCCACATTTTGACATCTATGCCTCGTCAGTAAGCAGCGACGATACCTTCTATTCAGTACGAACGTTTGTATGAAGGCCCTATCAGGGCGATTGACAAAAGCAACGGTAGTATGATAAGCCAGTCATCTATCCCCCCAAACCGTCAGTTCATGGTCGCATAGAGAAAGTCTCAGTAAGTAAGCGCAGCTTACCCCAGCTCAAGCGCAGATTCAGCTTCCGCCGAGTGTATATTCTCAGAATAACAAAAACGGAGGCCAAGAGAGGAGTGCCGATGATGACGCCCAAGCAGGTGAGCTGAAGAGGATAGGTAGGCATCTTGATTGACGAAGCCCACGGGCAGAAAACCTGAAGAAATCGCGAACCCACATCTCGCGGTGCTCACGGGTAAGCATTCGCATATAAACGCTTTGCTCCCCAAGGGCGCAGGGTCGAGTGCAGACACCCTTGCTAACTCTTGCGTTGAGCGCCTGGGAAAGGCACAGCATCCCCGCAATTCCGTGCGTGCTGCATATTAACTCGCACCGAACGAATCAAGTAGCCCCGAAGCGTCTCCATTTGCGCTGCGGTCTAGTCCTCCGGCTGTCACCCTCACGTGGGCCGGGCCTGTACAAGTTTGTGCTGAATGGAGTCGCTGCACCCGCGGCGACCTTGCCGCTTGGGTTTGGTGCGACAGACACCCATCTGGCCTCTTTCCCACCCTCCCCTTCATTCCGTCTCTGACAGGATCAGCACAGCCAAGCCAAGAGCGGACGGGCGCTCGACAAGCCGGAGCTGGTGTTTTGCAGAAAGGAGTTTGGCCCTGGACTCTTGCGCGTCTGGCCATGTGGGCTGGCAAAAAGACAATGGCGACAGGTGTTGTGCGTTGCATGTGTGCAGGGCTGGTCCCGAGAGGCGTCGAGGCGACACAGGGCAAGCGCTAGGACGGAGGGCCGCTCGCTCTCTGGCTGGCTGGCTGGTGTAACACACATTTCCTAGAACCCGGACCGCTCGAAGCGTGTCGAGTAACCGATCCCTGCGGTGCTGCAGAGCGAATCTGGGGCCGCCGCTTAATATCCTCAGCCCAATCATGCGGTGGCGTGTACAGTAAAGTACTACACTACCGATCAGAAATCAAAGTCCGGGGATGCATCAGCGTCACTAAAGAAAGAGGCAAGGCAGGGCACGGCAAGCGGTAGTGGTGCAACGTTCATCGCGTGGCCTCCCAGCTTCGAGGACATACCTGGCCCGAATACTCGAGCTCTCTTCAAGGAACATCCATCCATTCCAGGAGCTTAGGCCATGGTTCAACAGGTGTCAGATTCTCGTTCCGATGGTGTTTCGTCAAGGCAACACTTGGTGGGGAGCCAGTGTGACAGTGGGCGCAGCGGTGCGAAAAACACCGTTTCGCATACTAGCCAAACTGGCCGTCTTGTTCAGGCTCCACTTGGAGATGCTCCATAGTATGTACGTACTTTCATCTATTGTCATTGCTACCACAGCCGTCAGACGAACCACGTCGCAGCAAACTGCCGATGACCCGTGCGTCGTTATATTAATTTGCCCGCGATGCCGGAAACACTGTCCTCATGAGGTCATTTGCTGGTGGGGTAGCTTCATCGTCGCAACATGCCATCCTCGGAAGCGTTGGGACCTTGTGTCGTTTTGCTGACCCAGAACCTGGTAGTATAGATGGTGTTCCCATAACAGAATGGCACATGACTCTGCGATCGACTTATGTACCAATTCCTCGTTACTACTCATACATCGTTAAAGTGCCAATGCCTGCCAAATCACCCGTAGCGCATTGGATCCTGGATACGCCCCAACGCCGTCAATCATGTGTTCAATGCAGACATTACCCGAGTGATTGCAACCATCGCGTGTCTCTACCTTCTCTTTCCATATTCAGTCGTGCTTTTGCCACCTTTTTTTTGTCCGTCGACAAAAATGCATTTTCAGGTCTAGTCACTTTTCAGCATGCTGTCCACCAAGTCTCCGAGTGGTCCCCAGAAGTCTTTGCTTCCATTCGCCAAACCATGCTCGTCGATAAACAGCACATAGTGCTTGAAACTTGTGTTGAGGTGTGGCTCTAACCCTAGTTCGATAATGACGGGATAGTGGTGACAGTATATGTGTGCGTAGACGCGGTACAGGCGTTTGAACATGTTGCGAATAAGAGAAGGGAACGCCTTAGGGAAAGGAACACCAATGCGCGACGGGAACATGGCTTCGTTGTCGACATTCGACTGCACCCATGCCATGAGATGCTCAATGTATTCCGGTGCCGGCATCTTTGTAGGTTTCTTGTAGTTTTCCGAGTCTTGCCAGAGGTACTCAAACCTACTCACTGTCAGTGCGATGCCCAGGCAGCGCCCAAACGCTTGCTTACTCGTCTGTAGCTTTCATCTCTGGACAGCTCTGAGGTGAACAGAACTCAGTAATCGATCCGTAGAGCAGGTTGATCTGGTTGTAGAAGTCGACGACTGCGCTTGCGAATCAGCTAGGTTCCATCTCATGTTCAGCGGCGGCATTCCCACCATTAACTGCCAACCATTCATCCTTGTCTTCTCCTTCAGGTAGCCTGACCGCTTTCCTCAAGCTGCCGCTGCCGAGCGTAGCCTCTGCATACTGCTTGAGCTGCCAGCTGCTCGTACCTCGATTTGCCTTTTGTGGTTTGAAGGGTGCGCGCGTTCGTGGATTACTAGGGTATGGAGAAGGTAAGCCTTTGTCCGCCCAACAGCTCTGCTCGCGCATGCGCATGCGCTGGAGATAGCAAGAGGAACACCAACACAGTAGTGATAAAGTTCGACATCTTCTCAAAGCGCCCTGTGTTGTATATCTCTTGAAAGATCGTATCCTTCTTGTTGTCTGGAGGCCTGGCGGGTGGGCAACGGCTGGAAGCGAGCGAGCAAGCGACAGGAGAGTGACCAGCAGTGGAGGTTGGAGAGTGGAAGGGCGAGAAGCTCTTGTCAGTGACGTTGTGCTGGGTTGGTTGGGTTCAGGAGGGTGTTTAGGCCCCGCAACAAACAATCGATAATCACCTGCTGCAACCACCGCCCACCTCGACCACGCTAACACGTGAGACTAGCCCTGCTGGCCTAGCATGTACCTTGTCGCTACTCTCAATTGCGTATTTTACATTGTGAAAAAAAAAAAATTCATTGTCTGCATAACTGCCCCCTGATTGCAATGGGAATGGGAAGCGTAAAAAGCATAAGGATGGAAAATAACGAATAATGTCCCGTCTCATTCGGTCTATCACAAGTCTAGGATCTAGTGCTTCATTCCTCCAAACATATCTGCCTCCTTGTATATATCGTATACAACATGCTTTAGCATCCCTCATTTACTAAAATACGGATCCTGTTCAAAGTAGTCGCCCTTGCTACGTCCATTACGATGGCCGTTCCTGCCCCGCGTGTCTGAAGTACCATCCGTCGTCGTCTCCAATTCATCCGCTTCGTAATCTTGCATGCCCGACTTCATGCGCTGAAGCTGTCCGCTAACGTAATCATTCAGGCGGTTTGCCATGGCTGCTTTCTGTTCGATCGCTTCTTGGTCTAGTACACCAACTGAGTTCTTGCGCTTCATCGGACTTGTGTCATCGTCTTCCTCGCCGTTGGTGGATGTCTCGCCCCAGTCACTTCGGAAGCCAATGCTACGGCTTGTCGACGATCGTCGAAGAGCATGGCGTTTGGCCGGTTTACCTGCAGGTGTGAAAACATCATCAAAGTAGTGGCTGGCAGCGCCAGTCGGTGTGCGCGGTGTCTGCGGAAGACGGCAGGTCATGCTGCTCTTTGTCAGCCATAGCACATTGTAAAGTAACCAGCGAACTTACCCTGTGTCGTGAATCATCTTCGCAATCAGGCCGGTCCAGCCGCACTGATGCGTCGCTCCCAAGCCGCGCCCAGTATCGCCGTCGAAAAATTCGTGGTACCACATGTAATCTTTCCAGTTGGGATCAAAGTCGAGCATCTCGTTGCCATTGTTGATGGCTCTTCGGCCGTCGTCTCCGCGAGCAAACAGATGTTGAAGGCGATGCTGGATTTCCTCTGCCACGTGGCCAAGGTGCATAAAGTCACCAGAGCCTGTTGGACATTCAACCTTCAGGTCATTGCCATAGTAGAGATGGAATCTCTGGCAAGACTCGATAAGCAAGAAGTTTACTGCCAGCCAGATAGGGCCTCGCCAGTTACTGTTGCCACCGAACAAGCCGCTGTCTGAGTCACCTGGGAGGTATGCGACCTCGTATTTCTCGCCATTGACGTCCATGGAATAAGGGTGCTCTTTGTGATACTTTGAGAGTGATCGGATGCCGTGGTCGGCAAAGAACTCGTCCTCGTCCAACATCCTCTTCATTATTCGCTTGAGTCGGTCTTCATTGACGAGCGACAGAAGCATGCGGTTGCCCTGGCCGCGTTTGGACAGCGTGTGAATGTTGCGTTTCGATTGTTCTGGGCGATTGGCGATGAACCATTCTACGCGTTTCTTGAAGCTGGGCAGTCGGTTGATAATCTCCGGCTCCAGAGTCATAGTGGAATAAAGAGGAATAAGACCAACGAGAGAGCGGACCGGCATTTGATGGCTCCAAGGGCCACCCCATGAGATGGCGTCGTAGTAGAAACCGTCCTCCTCATTCCACAACGGTTTCGACTCGCCCTCGCTACGGAACTGCATAGCGTCGCTGATCATGAGGAAATGCTCGAAAAACTTGGAGGCCATGTCTTCATAGATGCGGCGTCTCTTGGCGAGCTCAAGGCAGATATTCAACATGTTCAGGCAGTAGAAGCCCATCCAGCCAGTGCTGTCGGCTTGCTCGAGAACACCACCAGTGGGCAAAGGATCGGAACGGTTGAAGACACCAATATTGTCGAGACCCAGGAAACCACCCTCAAAGATGTTTTTTCCTTCCGCATCCTTTCGGTTAACCCACCAGGTGAAGTTGAGCAGTAGCTTTTGGAACACACGCTCAAGACAGTCAAAGTCTTCGCGTCCGTACATTTTGCGCTCAATCTTGAACACTCTGAACAATGCCCAGGCATGGACTGGAGGATTGACATCACCAAAATTCCATTCGTAGGCTGGCAGTTGGCCGTTGGGGTGCATGTACCACTCGCGTGTAAAGAGATCGAGCTGCTTCTTGGCGAATTCCGGATCAATCATGGCCAGTGTAATGCAATGGAATGCGCTGTCCCAGGCAGCAAAGAAGGGGTATTCCCAGGAATCCGGCATGGAAAGAATGTCGTCCAGGTACATGTGTTTCCATTCATTGTTTCTTATAGCCTTTCGACCAGGCGGTGGAGGAGGCATGGCAGGATCGCCGTTGGCCCACTGGTCCCAGATGAAGTGGTAGTATTGCTTGCACCACATCATACCAGAAAAGGCTTGGCGTTGAATGTTGCGCAAGTCGTCTGCAATTGGAAGTGGGCTTATCCTGTAGTAGAACTCGTCCGCTTCAGCACGACGTTGCTCGATGATATCATCGAAGAGCTCTTCGTCGAGATACCCGTCGTCTTTCCGCGAGAGCCTGAAGCGAACCACGGCGCACTCACCAGGTTGGACGCCCTCGCCTTCGTCAAAAGCGTACCATGCTGCGCACTTTGTGCCTGTATTGGCAGGATTTACAGCATCCTTCTCATCGTCTACAATGTAGCGGTGGAAAGCATCCTTGACATATGGTGTCTTGTTCTCAACATCCCACAGGCCCTTGTAGTTGGTGTCGTTGTCAGTGAAGAGGAGCTCAGGCTGAACATCCTCGCCGCTTGGGCCGACACCAGGAGATGGTGAGAGTTGAAAGTACCGGTCTCCAAGCTTGTGATGTTTCGACTGCGCAGTCGTCGGGCCAGTTTTCGTGATGGACGGCTTCAGCTTCGGATCTTCGTGACCCCACGCCCAAGTGTTCCTGAACCAGCAGTGAGGCACAATGTGCAGTGGGGCCGGCTCTGGACCACGGTTGTATGCAGTAACTCGAAAGCACAGCTCTTCCGGGTCATCTGCCTCTTTAGCAGTCTCTATGAAGATGTCCCAATATCGGTCGTCGTCAAAGACGCCGGTGTCAACAAGATTGTACTCAGGCTCGAGCCTCGTTCGCTTCGCGTTGGTCGCAATGAGGTCTTCGTAGGGAAATTTGCGCTGAGGTAGCTTGTACAGAAATTTCATGTACGAATGCTGCACATAATGTCAGTTACACAGCTTCAAAGGGGGAAAAGAAACATACAGTTGGAGTGTTGTCCAGATGGAAATGGCACTCCTTGAGCGATTCGCCGTGGTTACCCTGGGGGTTCGACAGTCCAAAAAGCCGCTCCTTTAGAAAGTCACTGCGAACAAGTCAATTGGCTGGCTGGCTTTTGTGTTTGGAGATAACCTACTCTTTCTCATTCCAGAAAGCAAATGCGATGTTCTGGAAGCCGTGCGAATCGGAGACACCAGCGATACCGTCCTCGCCCCAACGGAAGGCGCGCGACCGGGCCATATCGTGCGTGAAGTCTGCCATTAAATCAGCGGATGCAGCTGGATAAGGAAAAAAAAACTCGACTTACGGCTCCATGCATCTCCATCATGACTGGGAAAAAAAGTTGGTTAGCAATGGACAGACAGTGTCAAGGGTAGCAGCATCACCTACGAATAGTCTTCACGGACTAGAGGGGTATTAGCATTGATTGAGCATGATTACAGAGTGCAAGACTGACCTGTTGCCCACTGTCGCTCGGCAACGTAGGGACCCCATCGCTTCCAGTAGGCGGTACGTTCGCGGTCCTGCTTGAGACGCTGCTCCTCTTCGCAGAGGTATTCTTGATTCCCAATGAGAACCATGGCGACTGTGGGAGCCGGTGCAAGTGGGCGTCCGGGGGAGTGGTAGGAAGGGAGAGCGGTGCGGTGAGCGGCGCGAGGAGCGGCGTGGAGATAAATAAGTGCCTGCAGGCAGTATGGGGCAAATAATGGGGTAACAGCCAGCCAGGATGTCAGGGAAGGACTAGGTGGAGAGGAGCAGTGTGTGCAGACCAGATGGCCTGGCGAGCAAGGGCAATTGAGAGCGACGCAGCAGGACAACGACACAGGACACCGGGCTTGGGCGGGCAGGTGTTGTGGTAGTAGCTATTGCGAACCATGGACGTGCGGGCGACTCGCGATACAGCATACATCATAGGGATCCGTGCATGGCGGCGGGACTTATCGTGAACGGCTCGACTGGGGCCCGCTCGAGCATCCACGCCGTCGCCCGCCCGGTTTCACGCCCATGTCGACAGAGCCGCAACCTGTTTGTGCGACTCGGGCTGCTCGAGCTGCCCGCATTGCGCGTCATTGTTTGGCGGCGTGCCCGGCACGACGAGCTGCGCGTCCACGTCCAAAATCTCTGCGCCAAAGTGTTGAGCGCGCTTACTGCCACGATGGCAGGCGTTAGTGCCGGCTCGTTCCCCACCACGCCCATCGGCGATCAGCGCTGGTCGAGCCCGTGCGGTTTGGAGAGAGACTCGACTGTCTGGCCTGGGGCTGGGGCTGGGGCTGGTGGGGAAGACGTCCTGACAGTCCCGTCGCCGCGGTGCCTAGCTGCTGTGCACGCTGTAGTAGTACCTACTCCATGTTCCACGCTGCACCGGGACCCAAGACTGTGCCATGTCGCAATGGAATGATTGCAGTGGACAGCTTACTACCGCCGGCATGCTATTCTCCTGCGCGTCTCATGCCGCCTACCGATCGCGGTACGCCAACTCACGTGACCACACGTGCTAATTAAACCACATGTACTACAAAACCAGATGCATCACTGTCCCCCCTTCTCTTGCCTTGCCTTGCCAAGAACTCTTCGAAGCTAACCTGCACAGGGCTGCGTGTCCACTCCACAACCTGCCGACTTCTCATCTCTTCCTGTGGCGAACGGGCATAGTGTTTATGCTTGTACAGGTTGATTGCCCAGCGGCCCAGCCTCGCTACATCTCTGTAGTCGACTAGATCCCAATCCGCCAGCCGGTTCTGGTCCCAGAACAGAACACCGCATCTCAAAACGATCCTCTGTAGCCTCAGCTCTCCGTGTAGCCCGGGAATGCACATTTCCCAGCCGTAGCTGCGGAGCGGGCCCGCTGGGTGCCAACCTGGGTACTCTGACTCACTCACAGAACCTTCCCAAGTCCACTGCCTTCGGCGGGTAAACTCAGCCTTGACTGCATCAGAATAGCGAAGACTCTGAGCATTTTGGCCGGCATGATGTCCCATTGCGACGTCGGTTGCGGCAGCTTGGATATAGTCCCGTAGGTATGAGGACTTCTGCGAAAGAGATTCGCGGCGCATATACTGCTTGTCGATCATGCTGTCCAAGGCGATGCGTGGTTTCTTGATGCAAGAATCAACAAACGCTTCAATCGAGCTGCCTTGTACCATCTGCCATCGTGCTAGTGTTCGCATAAAGGCAGCTGCCAAGCTGCACTCGAACCGGAGCTGGTAATAAATCCTGACAACGAGAAGAGCGCATATCATGCGCATCTGCTCAGTCGCAGACAGCACAATGGGCGTCGGAACCACCAGATAGTCTAGGGAAACTTGTGTTGCAGCACTCATAGCTTGAGCGACTATGTCAGCGGCGACTTCTACTTCTGCGTAGATACTCACTATACTCTGAATCCTCCACACAGCGTCGTTTTTGACAATGAAAAGCTGCGGGCGACCAGCTTGCCATTGATTTGAGCGGGCCTGTTTCAAGAATTCGACCATGGCGCCGGCATCGAAACCGTCGTCACTGACGCTTTCTAAAGTGCTTGTGACATGTAGCAAATTAGCGAGAGGCAGAGGAATTTCTTCGAGTGCGCTTTCGATCATTGTGTCCGGGTATTGGAGGCATAGATTTCTGATTGATGGATTGCCTTTGATTAGCGTCCCGATAGCTATCCAGTCGCAGTAACAAAGCACCTAGTCCTAGGAGTTACTCTCAAGTGCTTACTTTGGGGCATCCAGCAAGACGCACAAGAAATTGCAAGTCCGGAGGCAATTTGGTAAACTCGAACACAGGCCTAGACTTTCGTAGCAAGTTACGTGCGGCTCTCTGCTTTGCGCTCCGTGCCATTGCGTTGTTGTGTTGCAATGTTATAACAAGAGGGAGCAGAATGGGTGCCCAGTGGTGACTACACATCAACGCTAGCGCCGGTCACGGCAGATCTTCGGGCCGCGCAGTGATGCTCAGGTACACGGAAGCTCAGCTAACCCCCGACGCAACACATCCCCCCCATCGATTCACCCCGCACAGCCGTATACAAGATGCTTGTCTCTCTCACAGTCGGCAAGGTTGATGCCGGAGTAGCAGTGCTACTCACCGAAGATAAACGCCTCGTGAGTGCCTTCAATGCCTCTCAGCGCTCCAGGCTGCGCTCGTACACCTGTACATTTCACTCAGACTGACGTCAACCTAGATCGAATTTCCCTCCATATTGCTCCCACCCGACATCTCCTCTGGTTCCATGGTAGACATCGACGTCGGACGTAACTACAAAGCCGAATCCGACGCCCAGAAAGCCTTCCATGAGCTCCAGTCTGAAATCTTCCGCACCTTTGGTCAACGCACGCCTTCAGCGCCCGTGCTGAAGTGTCGCAATGCCACACAGACCTCTGTGGTCCTTGAATGGGATCCCATCGACGTCGCAACTGCCGAACTCCGCAGCCTGACACTCTATCGCAATGGCAACAAGGCAGGCACAATACCCAAGCCCAACGATCAGCACAGCACCAAGTTGAGTGGTTTAGCCGTCGACACAGAATACCAATTTCACCTCGTTCTGAAGACCAGCGCCGGCACGTTCAGCAGCGAGAGGTTGAAGGTTCACACACACAAGATGACGGATCTTTCGGGTATCACCATTACGCCCGGCCACATGCCTGCTGCTCTTCGCGAGTCGCTACAACGGTCAGTGGAGCGAATTGGCGCCAAGATTGCTGACACTGTTCGCATCGACACGACACACTTTATCTGCACCGAGGGTCGGGGGCCGGCATGGGAGAAGGCGGTCGAGAACAACATACCGGTTGTTGTGCCAGATTGGGTCATAGGATGTGAAAGAGAAGGAAGGATAGTTGGCGTACGGGGCTACTACCTAAATGCTGATCCAAGGTTGCGAAGTGTAGGTGCAGGGGCGGCGCAGCAGCCATCTCAACCATCGTCACAACCGCAACAGCAGCAACAATCACAGCCGCAGCAACCAAAGAGTCCAATAATAAGTCCAAGGACAGAGGTTACGCCACCCACTCCTGAGCAATCAAGACCAGGCCGCGAGACCGACGGTGCAGCGCCACCTCCCCCACCACCCAAAGACGATGTAAGCGAGAGGAGCGAGAGAAGCTCAATGGAGTCCAAGTCGCAGACAGAGGAGCACAAAGACCGATCGGATGATCTCAGACCGCACGCTGGCAAGGAGCAGCAGCAAGGCGAAAGCGAAGAGGATGAATCCGAATCTGAGCCTCACGACGAAAAAGCCATAGAAGCAAGCCTACCCCAAAGAACAAAACCGGGGCAAGCATCAGTCGAAGAGGATGATAACGGAGAGAGCTTTCAAGATGTGCAGCTGTAAAGGGACATGCCGAGAGGATAAAACAGTACAACATCTATAAAAAGATGCTACACGGATGGTCTTGACTGGTAGATTATTCAAAGACTAGTTTTCTAGTCGCACAAGCCGGTACTGCTCAGTCCTCCTTTCCTGGCTCCTTCGGTTCCTCTTTAGCTGCGGCCTATACTAGAAGATTGTAATGCAAACCATTCTTGCTAAAATCACGCGTCTGAATACTATGGCTAATCATCAAATCGTCGTCTCCCAGTGTCCTGTGTGCAGGGGTTGATGGGTTAAGCAGGGCAGAAGGTTAGGTACTAGTGCCCAGTCAACCTGACCGTGCACAGGCCGGCAATTGCGGAATCTACGGAGTAAGAAGATGAAGCATTGTGGCGGACCCGTACCTTTCCGCAATTAAGGTTCGGGTAAAGCGGGCCACGAGATTCTTGACTGCAACATGAAAGCAGTCGTTATTCTTTTGGTTTCTTGTCATTGTCTCCGACTCAAGAACATCTGGCCAATGCTTACAAAGTGGACATAAATCTAGACTAACGACTTAGGGATTCTGTAATCGGCATAAAGTGATTTTCGTAGATCCCGTACCGCAAATATGGATATATGTAGTTCGGTGATATTATACGTACCCGCATTCCCCTAGTCAAGAAACGGATCTTACGGTCTCGTTCACATGATTCTGATACGGGCCAGCTGTTGTTTGCGGCCCTATTGCGGGACGAATATAATGTTGGGTTGACCCGCTCAAATGCTAACATTGTGTGTTTATCTCAGTTTCTGGATCTACGAGTACTAGGAGTAAAACGTTGTTAGGCGACAATCTCACGCTAACATATTTAATACGGCACCACTAGCACGCACGGGGCCTTGCCCCTGGACATGTACCAAGGTCACGCTTCTGGAATCCTTGGAACCCCGCCGTAAATCGCCAGGACGAAGAGTTCAGAGACATATACACGTGTACCTGTTACTCTACCCGTCATATCGCGTTCTGACCGCTCGTTTCATTTTGGGGGGAGGAGGCAAAAAGCAACAATGGCGGTATCCTTGCAGTTACCACCAATATTCCAGCGTTATCAATCTCTTCTCCTTATTCTAAACAATGTCGTTGCACTCGCGCTTGGACACCAGCGCCACTTCCTGCGTGTCTCTATTACCCTGCCTCTGCTTATTCTACTTACCGCGCAATCACTTTATCAAGAATACGATAAGGGCTGGGGCTTCAAGTATGGCATCGAATGTTTTACAATGACCATAATACTTCAGTATATCGATTGGATTCTTTTGAAAAATCCGGACAAAGAAGGATGGTACAAGATACAGTATGGGAAAGAGCATGAGAAAGAAGAGGATAAGGCCAAAGCCTTGAATGGGAAGCCCAATGGCATTGGAAACGCAGCAGTATCAAGCAAGAGATACGAAAGGGAACCAGGTGGTGCGGGAACAACTTTTTGGAGCCGGATGTGGTGGGCAATACGCCTCTCCATTACAAACAGATACGTTGGATGGAGCCAGCAAGTCAAAAACATCAACATGGAAGTTCCATCTGACTATCCTCGTCTGTAAGTATACCTCCTTCACTCCATACAGCCACAAACTAACTGTCCTCGACAGACGCTTCATCGCCCGCAAAGGTGTTCGCCTGATACTCCTCTTTTTTGTCCGCGACATCGCAACAGCCTACTCGGCCAGCACCCCGTACGGCACCTACTTCGACTTGCAGCGCTCCGGCGAGAAAACCTTCCAACCTCTTTCTGCTGACGCCCCTTTCTTCTTCACTCGCCTCTGGTACATATGGGTCAACATCCTCATGACGTGCATTAACCTCGAAATGGGCCACACCGCCTACGGCCTCATCAGCGTAATGCCCTGCCTCGCCAACCCACGCGACTGCCCTTCTGGCTTCGGATACTTGCGTGATCTCTGGAGCGTACGACAGGCGTGGTCTGCTGTGTGGCATCAGCAGTGCCGCCGCATATGCAGTGCACCCAGTTTGTGGCTCGCGCGAGATTTCTTAGGCCTGAGAAAGGGCAGCTTTGCGTCCAGGTACGTCCAGCTTTTTGGAGCGTTTGGGTTGTCGGCAATAGTGCATGGAGGCGCGTCCATGTTGGTCGAAAGGTCGTGGGATGATGTGGGATCCATGCGCTTCTTTTTAGGGCAAGCGGCGGTTATTTTCGTCGAGGATCATATTATTGCGGCTGGGAAGAGGATGGGATTGAGGAACTATTGGGCATGGCGGGTACTGGGCTTCGTGTGGACGGTGGTTATGGTGGCTTGGGGGTGTGATCCGTGGCTTCGGAGGTTGTTGGCTCATGGCATGTGGGTGCATGATAGGACGCCCGATTTCTTTGGTATCGGGCCAAAGTGAAGCTAAAAAAAATCCTTCTGGATGAAAGGGATTGTGAGGCGAGAGAGAGGCAGTTAAGTACATGGCCATGTACTCAGACTTGTGAGGATTGCAGAGCTTGTCATGAGGACAATAGACACTTTCAATTCTATAGATTGCTTTGGAGATCTGAGAATCTCTCCATTGCCCCCAAAGCTATGCTTTAGACATTGAAGAAGTGAAGTTTGCTCGTGCTGCATCAAAGGTGGGACAGGTCCATGACCTTCCATATTGTCAAACCAAAGGACATATGTGATAGATCCGACCTTCGTACCAAACAGCCGAATATTATAACTTTTGTTTCTCTTTCCTCGGTCTTCGCATGCTCGCAAAGAACACACTTGAAAGTTACCTTATCACCGCATCGTAACCCCGACTGATCTCAACCCTCGTAAACCCGCCAGCAACGAACCCCTTACCCCTGCCCCATCAATGCCACGATACCCTCACCCTTTCTGCTCCTTCCCTCTCATATCTTCTTTCTCAAACCTTCTCCTCCACATCCCTACATAATTCACCACCACCTGCCTTGCCCAAACAACCCACCACGCCTCTCTCGCCCAGTTCACGAGCACTTCCTCCGTCGCACCTGCATGCACTGCATCCGTCCAGTACATATCTTCGTCCTTGGGGCGCGGCGAGTAACGCACGTAAGGTGCTCCCGTTTTGGGATCAAAGTCCGTCCAACGGGCGAGACAGGTGAGTTTGGCTGGGATGGACATGCCGGTGGGTGGCGGGCGTTGGAGGCATGGGATTGGGGGATCGCGGGGGAGGGGAGTGAGTTAGACGGGGTTGGTAGTGGAAACCTGGGTGTATGTATTTGGGGGTGAAAGAGGAGACGGCGGTGTTGTTTTGTATGAAGTCGTACATCCAGGATTGGTTGTTTCCGGTGCTGTATCAACAAAGATGATGGCGGGCTGCGCGATGTCGCTGTTCCATCCGTCTGTGCCGACCGGGATGGCCTTCATGAGCTGTTCTGTGAGCTGCTGTTCTTGTTGCTTCTTAAGGTGTGCGGCGCGTCTGATGTAGTATTCCCTTGCGACATCGGGAAACATGGTGAAGACTCTGTCGCGAACTGCGCTTCTGGTCAGTTTATACCATGCTTGAAGGTCATGGAAGCCGTGCTCGTTACTGCTGTCCTCAGACGCTGCACTAGCTGGAAAGGCGCTGGGAAGGCGATGATCAGGGTAGTTCTCAGGCACCCAAACCTTAATGAAGTCCAACCAGTGAGGTGAACGGTCTTCAATTCTGTCGTTGTACTTCTCCTCTGCAAGGCGTGCAGCAAAATGAGCCGGATGAAAGAGCCACGAGCTGGCAAAATATCAATAAACTGGTGGTGCAGTTAGTAAGCATGACCTAAACTCAATATAAGATCCATGTGAGCGGACTTACTCTCTTCCTTGATGCTGAATCTACCGTGAATAATTCGGTGATCAAGCCCAGCGATTCTTAGGACGTCCTTTGGGCCCTTACTAACCCACACCATACTGCCATGATGATTGGTCTCTTCGATGTCTTCGACACGAATATGGATGCCTTCGGGGTCAAGAGTAAGGCCCAACGGCTTGACCATGCTTCCAATGATCTTACTGTTGCTTGCGTAATTGAGCTCAAATGTATACCATTCGAATAGCTCGGGCTTGAAGCAAACCTTGACATCGATCTGAATGAAGTAGTCTCCACAATGCGCGTTGATGGCAAAGTACATGCAATCATTCGTGAGATAGCCTCGGCGACCGTGTGTAGTACCCAAAACCTCTTTGATGAGTTGAGCAGTATCTTCCCACGGGAAATCGTGTATTGTGTAGGCTCCTGGGGAATTCAACGGGCTACAGACTAAGAAGTCGACGTCGCCATAGTCGCACTGAGATAGTCAGCAGAGTTACGATAACATCGTTCCGTTCACTCATACCTTCTCCAGCATCTCAAGCGGAACAACCACATGTGCGAATACCTTCTCAAGCGCTTTCATAGCTTGGATCTTGGCTTTGCTGTATACTTCTGGGCTAATGCGTGGGCAGTGAAGATCTTTGAAAGCACGACCACCCATCTTGTAAGGTTGCAGGAGAGAGAGCAGATTTCAGCCGTGACTGCTTCAAATATAAATGCTGGTGATACGTGAGGCTAATTGTCGATGGTGAGTGAGACTGAAAGCCATGTCTGCTTCTGCGCCACTTCGTGTGGTGAGACAGTTATTTAGATAATTCGGTAATAGCTTTGAGAACGGTGCCTTGCCCTCCTGTTACTTACTAGTAAAGGAATAAAAATTCGTAAACAAGTGAGCCCAAGAAGCAGATGTTTTCCGAAGAGACGTTGTTTTGTACGAACAACAGGTTGGGTTATCCCGTACTACTACCATAATGTGAGATAGATAGTGCCTGAGCTGTCATTCTCCTAAATGCAATACGCTGAACATTTTGCACCCATTTTCTTGTTCGATATCCTTCAATGTGACTGATACTAAAGCCAGGGAAGATACAGCTCATCATCCATTTCAGTCACAACCCGAGCCAACGTTGCAGCAGCGACTCAGGCCTTCATTTATCAACATAATGTCTCATATGTGTCCATCAACGAGAGGATTTGGGCTGTGAACTTGCTTTCCCAATGCAAGAAATTTCTTCACTGCTGATGTGTTTTGAAGAAAGCATCCAGGAAGTCTGTACAATGATGACATTGTCAGCCTTGCCAGCGACAGGTTCAGTGCGATCATTTTCTTGACTTCTTTACGGATGCACATTCTCTAGATTGTAGATATGCCTCAAGGTCAGCCTTGCAGCCTATATCTATCTTTCGTACTCTCAGCCTCGTGTCACCCTAGCAATCAGAAACTGATTGGCCCAGGCTGCACCTTATCACTTTCACCAAGTTATCGTTTGCGGCGCGGTATATGCTCTAAGCGCCCAAACCTAATCCTGCGCCGAGTACATAACACAACAACAATCGCTTTACATATCGTCTTCAGTATCACAAAATTCAAGTGAAAATGGCTATCGCACGCCTCCAAGCTATTCTCGCATGCATAACTTGCCGCGCCGAAGAACTCCACGCCTCTTCCTACCCCTCTGAAAAGACGAGCCTGCTCGTCGAGCCCGATGTACGCCCAGAAGCAGAGATTGGTAATGATGTCGTCAAGAATATACTGGATACTTCATACACTGGTCCTGTGCTGCGAATGAAACTCGACTCGATCGTCGGCGCCTATGGTTGGCGAGAGAGTCTCGCGCAGTATGTCTTGGATAAGCTTGCTCAAGCACTCCAGGGAGCGCATGAGAAGCTTGGTCCTCGTGTAAACGATGCCTACCATCGAGCCTGGGCAGCCGCACAAAGTATCGAGGGTTTCGTCGTTGAACACCCTGTCATGTGCACTGTCATCGCACTAGGCGTACTTGCCATCGTTGCACCATGGGTTCTTGAAGCCCTTGGCTTCGCAGACTTAGGTCCTATCGAAGGTACGTCAAAACGAAAGTAAAAAAAATCAACCACAGAGCGAAAGAGATTATGTTTCGTGAATGAGTTGGCTAACATGACCATACAGGGTCGTTCGCAGCATGGTGGCAAGCTAGGTACGCTGGATACGTGCCCAAAGGCTCTCTCTTCTCCTTCTTCCAGCGCCTGGGTATGAAATGGCACTGGAAGCTAGTCGCATAACGAATGGATAAATGTCATACGACATGTTGTGTCATGGAGAGCAGTGTACGTCTTGTAATAGCAAAAGTTACGGGAATCTATCTTAGTCCGTCCATTTCTAAGCTCACGTTGTCTGCTCTTGACCCATAGACGCCACCATCTAAGATCCATTGCTCATTGTCGTCATTGTCGTCTTGTACTCGTCGCCATGTCTGCTTCTTCTCGCTGCTCTTCTCTTTCCCTTTGCTCTCTTCAATCTTGATAGTTGGCCGTATCAAGCTACCCAACAGCGGATTCCTGCTGAAAGCCCCACCACCACTCGACAGCGTGTTTCCGCCTACTGAGTTCTGCTCGGGCTCAGGAGGTTCTTCATCGCTCTCTGGTGTAGCAGGTCGTTCCGCAGCAGCCATGCGCCGGACAAGTTTCTTTCCAGAGAGATCGATGCTAGCGACGACCTTGCGCTTCTCATATTCAGGTCGCGCATTCCACTCTTGTTCTCGTAGAACCTTTTGCTGGCGCTTCAGCTGCATGGCACGTTCCTGAGGACTCGCCCACATGCTCAGTCCCGCGCTTGTAGTTTCAAAGTCTGCAGCCTCATCATGGACTTGAGTTCGCTTCGCATTTTGCGCTTGGAAGGCAAGCAGCTTGTCTCTATGCTGTTTCGCCTTGATAAGCTTCTCATTCTCTGACTCAACGTCTGAGGCAGGGTTGGAGGATGTTGGCGTAGGGCCGCGAGGGGTTGAAAAAGGACGAGGTGCGAGTGATACTTCGGCCCGCTTCTGACCAGCGTTGTTCACAGCCATCTTCTCCTTTCCACGTTCTTCACGGAGGATGCGGACCATGGATTGGATGTCTTGGGCGCTCAAGAGCGCAGAATTGCAGAAAGTGCATGGCCCAATGCCTTCTTTTACACAAATGATTTTACCGCAGTTCAGGCAGTTTGGTGCTGCTTCAAGGAGCGGATGCCTGGTAGCCATGCAGTTGCATTTCCGTTTACTGTTGTCTTGGGGGGCTAAAGTAGGATTTGTCTGGATTTCTAAAGCTCTGATCGCAGATTCAAGGTCATTCAGTGCCGTAGAGGCGCCGTGCATGGGCGTTCCACCAACAACATTGACCTTGGCTTTGGTTTTAGGTTTTGGCTTCGTTTCTCCTATCACTGTACCAGGAAGCTTCGCGGCTGGGGGAGCAGGTGAGACGCCACGTGATTTTGGTGTCGCCGCGCCTGATGACGCAGTTGATGTTGGCAGCTGTAGGGCATCCGGTTGCTCTGATAGTCCAAATTTTGCAGCTTTTGACTTCGAGCTTCCAGCCATATAGTCTTCTTCATCTTTCTTTATGTACCCGCCAGAAATATTTCCATAATTGTCAGGTTGTCGTGGTGGCGGAAGTTTGTTCAGCCCGGTCTGCTTCTTCTTTTTATGCTTTGGCTTGGGAACTTCTGGAATGTCATTCAATGGTTGGCTCTGATTCGAAGCTGCAGAGCTCTTGGGCTTTCTTCGGTTGTTGAAAGAGGTGATGAATTCGAGGGCTTGCGGACTATCCCCGAGTAGATTCTGGAGATGGTCTGCCGCTTCCTTCTGAGAGAGCGAGTCCGTATATGATATCACCTGCTTCAGGGACTCGTCGTCCAGGGGAAGAAGCTTCGATAGTTGTGGCAAAGCCCAGGATGACAGATCCATGATTGCAGTTGTCAAATCTTGCGATGGTTGTTGTCAGAATGCGTCGCTTGCCGTGATTCATCATTACACACTAGCTAGTGTGGCTGCTGTGGCTGGTACGTACATGGACCGTGCATGGGTCTGACATTGAATTTCCAGATACTGGGGAAGCTGCCATCATAGTCCTCACTCGCCTCTCCGCACATCCACCATGGCTACTGACGTCGCACTCGACACCACAATCGTATGACTATACCCTTCGTTGCTTAAGGATGACTCTAACCTTTCCAGGGCACTATTGTTGTTGAGCTCTACAACGACCATGCGCCTAAGACATGCAAGAACTTCTCTACCCTTGCTCAGCGCGGCTACTTTAACGGCCTCATATTCCATCGGATAATACCAAACTTCATGATTCAAGGAGGCGACCCTACAGGCACTGGCCGAGGTGGTGAATCTATCTATGGCGAAAAGTTTGAAGACGAGATATCGCCGCAACTCAAACATACTGGCGCCGGTATTCTCAGCATGGCCAATTCAGGACCCAACACAAACGGCTCCCAATTCTTCATTACCCTCGCACCTACACCATGGTTGGATGGCAAGCATACCATATTTGGGAGAGTCAAGAGCGGCATGCAGGTTGTGAAGAAGCTTGGTTTGGTAAAGACAGACAAGGAGGATCGCCCGGTCGAGGAAGTAAAGATTGTGAGGGCATACCTCCCAGATGACAACTCCCAAGCACTACAACGCTATTAGTGCGTGACAAGAAGATGGAACAATTTCAATGTCGTGCAAGTCCCCGTACTTGCGACATGAATAGTATTCTGGTGTGAGTCTGGAACCAAGATATTGCAGAATAGACACTCATAAGCTCAACTAGTTCAAGGCGCCGTTCGGGTGAATCAACACCTTCGTATACCCCTCGATCCTCTTGTCAAACTTCTCGTATGCCGTTGGTGCATCTTCGATATTGATCTCGTGCGATACAACGAAACTCGGCTTCGCTTTTCCCGATACAATCATGTCGCGAAGATACCTGTTGTAGGCTTTGACGTTGCATTGTCCAGTTCCGAGGTGGAGGCCCTACACATATGAGCACTGGGAATGGCTTTGGTGGGACCACGTACCTTTTCAAAAAGCTTTCCGAATGAGATCAGGATCTGGCCCTTCTTGCTTTGTTCGTCTGGAGCTCCTGGATCGGCTGGTACATAGAGTCCGGGAATGCCTAGTCCCCCTGTCGGGCGGGTGACCATGATGAGCTGGTCGAGGACGACGTTGGGCTTCTCTTTGCTACCCGAAGCGTCCATTGCCTGGTATCCAACAGCATCGACTGCGCGATCGACCATGCCTCCATTGAGCTTGATGATCTGTTCGACAGGATCACTCTTCTTGAAGTCGATGGGCACGCATCCGATTTTCTCCGCCGCCTGTAAACGTTCTGGGACTGTGTCTACAACAAATACCCTGCTTGCACCGCGAAGCACACCACTGTATGCTGCCATGAGACCGACGGGGCCTGCGCCAAACACTGCTACACTCTCACCAGATTGGAAACCAGAGAGCACTAGGCCATGCCATCCTGTCGGAAAGATGTCTGCAAGTAGAATGAAGTCGGCTTCATGTTCAGTGCCCTTGGGCAGTTTCAGCGCATTAAAATCAGCGAAGGGTACCCGAAGATATTGCGCTTGGCCGCCTTGATACGGCCCCATGGCCACATATCCGTATGCGCCACCGGCGAAACCGGGGTTAACGCTGTAGTTGTTAGACACCAATGAATCACCTTTACGCCAAGTCTGGACTTACCCAGTACAGAATGCTGTCTTGCCTTCTTCACAGTTGCGACATCTGCCATCCGCAACATTCTAGGAAGCTCGTTGTCAGTTCTTCGTCTACGATCAACTTCTTGCTTACTCACAAATGGTAGTACAATCCGGTCGCCCTTCTCTAAGAGTGTTACGCCGGAACCGGTCTCGATGACTGTACCCATGTTCTCATGGCCAAAGACAAGACCTGCTTCCGCTGCGGTACGTCCCTGGTACATGTGCAAGTCGGAACCGCAAATAGCAGCTGTGGTGACCTTGACAATAACGTCGTCTGGATGCTGGATCTTGGGCACCTCGACGTCCTTGACTGAGACCTTGAATGGGCCTTCATAATGCACAGCTTTCATCGTGTTGTTCGACATGTTCGAAATGTCAGTTCGGGTTTCCGGGCTCGCCGAAATCGTGTTGAGTGTTTAGGTGCGAGTGTTATTTCGATCGAGGTAAGTGGGTTACTTAGGGCCCAGGTATGGAAATTATCGAAAGCGAAGGTTAGTGTAAGAATGATGATTACCTCTGCGATGGAGGAAACTGCCCTGCTCATATACTCGTTTACACTAAATCTGTTCTGGTAGGTAGGCACCGCCCTCCTATGTACATAGACTGGGTTATACCTTCCAACAAGGATCTATGTCCAGAAAAGCAAGGATGTCGGCGCGTAACTATGTACCGGCAACGACGAGGGGAACTACGTACACCGTGCCGTTGGCGCGAAATAGAGCCCCTCTTTTTGGATCTTTTCGCTCAAGTTGGCACCTGGAAGCGTCATAACTGAGGGGCTATGGCGGCAGATGCGCTCACGGCGATCGCGGATGAGGGGTAGAGCGTTCCGAATCGGAATAGGTGGATGCCATGCTTCGGAACTAAGGTAGCGGTTTGAAGTCTGTTCCTTCCTACTACAAGATTGTGTAGTTGATGTAGATATGAGCGGCGCCAGTATTGGTTGCACTACGTTAGGAGAAGTCTAATCACGAGTTCGGGTTCGCTTCACGTTTATTCCTACCTATATGCCATGTATCAGCAAAACCAGTTCATTCAGCTAATCCGGCTGCGTATTGCGTTTTTGCCGTCGTAGTGGCACAAGAATATTCCAAGTCACATGTCGACGAACCATCATAGCTGCAACTAAGGGATACGGATCTTGTTACTTGAACAAAAACAACATTGCCCTTCAGTAAATTCTACCTTTTTCACGTACAACACCCTGCTCTTGTTTCTTTCTCCAAGATTTCATACTATGCTAAGTAACATCATTCCGATGAGAAACAGTAGAGCTTTTACAGGAAAGCTCCTCCAAGAGAGCAGCTTTTTTATTAGTCAGATAGGGCATGGTTTTGATAGCAACACGCTTAGACACTGGCAGTAAAATCCTATATTCTGTGATAGCTCTCCATGGCAACAGGAAGAGTTGGAATGTATTGATACATGGTTTTTGCATATCGAGGGATTTCAACTAGTCGTCTTGAGAAAGATCAAGTCTTCGGATAAACCCTGCTTTCACCTCATCTGCTGTCTCGACATATCCTTCCGCTTTTCTCTTTAGACTCCTCTTGCTTGAGTAGTTGCACTAGCACCCCACGCCCACACTCGGTTGCCAATTGTAATGCCGTTCTACCCTTGTAGTCCTTCGCATTCATGTCTGCCCCCTTATCAAGTAACAGCCGCACTGCCTCTACACGGTCGAATATAACTGCAAAATGTAGCGCCGCTTGCCCACCCCTATCCTCTAGGTTTAAGTCTGCCCCTCTATCTAATAATAGCCGTAATATCATCTCATTTCCTGACAAAATTGCGTCATATAGCATGGTATACATAAACATACCTTTTTCGTTCACGTCCGCCCCCGCGTCAAGCAATAACTGGACGATGACCTCATTGTTCCTAGAAACTGCTATTTGTAGCGCTGTCTCTCCGAATATACCCTTTCCATTCACATCCGCTTCTCTACTAAGTAACAGCTGCAAGATCTCTACATTCTCTTGTCGAGAAGCTAGGTGTAGAGGGGTTTGTTTTGCCATGGTCCTCGCGTTCACTTCGGCTCCATTGTCAATCAAGACCTGCGCCAAGTCTCTGTTCCTCGTTTGGACTGCTAAGTGTAATGCTGTATTTCCCTGCCCATCTGTTTTCTGTGTACGTTTCAAGAATCGCGGCTTCCATTTATCTAATGCTACTGCTTCTTCTACTAACGGCAGCAGCCCCAAGTAGCACTGCATGTGAAGCAGTGGCAGATTCGGAAGCGAAGTGGTCCAAATTCGTTGATGATATGCAGCCCACCAATTTCTCCGGACGATGGACTCCTCATGGAAAAATTGCTTGAGGGTATCGGACAGTGCAACATCTCGGGCTGAACAGGTCTTTGCATGTTCAGGCCAATGAAGTGCTGCATAAGCTAACAATGGAGACCCCCGTGAAGATACTTCATTGTCAAGGGCATTGGCTGAGTGTTGCAAGCCACTCTGATTCATACAATTGATACATGTTCTCAATAGTTCCAGATGCGCCTTCTTTGGCTCAATGCGGAATTCCTCTAAGACCTTGTTTTTGTCTTGCTTTTCTCGCAAAAGATAGTCTCGTGCTGATTGGTGAATGAGACTAATCTGGTGTTTATGTACCTGGAGCAAAGGCCCGCAATGAGATATCGCATCAAGAATTGCTTGCATTCTGGTAGTCCGGGGCCAAGAGGAAGACTGGATATTTGTCGCAGCAGCCAGCTCTCCCAGTTGTAGTGGGCGTACAGCCAATGTTACCCAACATAGAATCAATCGGCTCATCTTTCTGTGCTCATCTGGGATTCCAAGTAACATGCGGCTGTAAATTTCGGGTAGACCAATTGGCAATTTTTTAAGTGAGTATAGTATTTCCGTCCAGGTGCGCTTACGTAACAGTTCATCCATCGCGAAGCCTACCCAGAGGAACGTCCCCTCGGCACGTGTGAGAAGCTCTTTCTGCACATGCAGAAGTCTCTGTGGGTCGTCCCTAAACCCTTTGATCTGTGAGAGCTCCTTTACCCGTGCAGAAACAAATTGCTCAATGTCGCTGATCACTTTCTTGTCGTTATCAGGATCGAGTTGTATCCTTGGACAGTCCTGAAGACCATGAATATCTCGACTGATGATCGCTAGTTTTAGCAGGCTCTGGTTGGATGTAATGGGGCTTTTCAGCAGGCCAACCAGTCTCGATACTAGTGCTCTCCGTGTGCTCTCCTCGCACTCGTCAAGTCCGTCCAGCACACAGAACATCGTACCGAACTCCGTGTCCGAGACCATCGTCCTGAAAATGATCCAGAGGGCTTCTAGCGATGAAATCGTTTGAGCTACTCGTTCAAGTGGCTCAAAGTAAGGTAGCGCATATTTGATCAGCTGCGGGCGCTTGCCGATGATCTGGTGTAATAGTCCGCGTAACACCGCTGGAGCTGTGTTGCGTTTCTCATCCTGAGCACTACAGAAGAAGAACAGCAAATCCGAGTTCCCCGTATGCACTATATGTTTCTCCAGCTCTTCAGTCAAGAAGATGGACAGCATAGTTTTACCCTTGCCAGGGCCACCCGCAATCCACAGTAACCGTGAGTTATTGTGGTTCTCCCCATTATCGTCGCCATCGCAAGTAAGCCAGGTGCGATAAGTTGCATCATTCTTGACCCATTCGCATGTGCCTGGCACTCTGGTGCCTTTCGCAGTGATCAAGCTTTCGCGATCGATGTGAGGGTCGGTAAGAAAGAGCGCGTTGCGGCAATCAAGAACAGCTTTTCCCGCCGATTCTAAAACACAGATATGTTAGTTCAAGTGATTACCAGATGCTGGTATCGACATGTACCTTGCAAGGATTTCGGATCAGTAAAATATACGTTTTGCGCGGAGCCCGCAAAGACTTGTGAGTAGTTCTGAGCGGAGATTCCGCTGATGTTCTGATGGTGTATCCGATCTCCAGCCATCTAGCCAGGCCGAGCGCAATACTAAACGACGTCTTTGCACAGCTTCCAAAGACTGATTATGTGGACTGTTTCGACTTATTCTCGGGGGCGTTAGGAGATCAGGGTTTGGATCACGCGCAAAGAAGTCTGGGAGGTGCATGGACATGTTGGTAGGAAGAGCCTATGAGCTTCGCTGTTTTCCGCCCCCATATGCAAGTAGTGAGTTCAGCCTTGTTGCTATGTCTCAGCCTTGCGCATGGCCTCCAATATAACGGCAAAGCGTTGCTACTCGTAATAACGTGCGGGCTACAAATACGAGAAGCCGACTGCTTTCTGCTCTTGCATACATAAATCAGTTGAGGCACAGCTAACAGTTATTGAGATACGAAAAAACCAGGTCTTTGACTAGGTACCATGGATCCATTCAGTATCACAGCAGGCACTATCGGTATCACCGATGTTGCGTCGCGTAGCATTTTGGAGCTCCGCAATCTCATCGACAATCTCTCCGAAGCTCAGGACGTGGTCGCGGACGTGAATTCTAGCTTAGCCAATATTGAACGCCCACTAGCTACGCTCGAGAAACTTGGCATCTCCGACCAGGCTACCTCAGTTGCGCTTAAGGAGGATCTCAAGATGGCTGGCGTTGCTGAAGCAGTCAACAGCTGTGGCGTTGCCTGCAGGAAGTTCAACGAGAACTTGACAAAATGGACAAAGCATTCTAGCGCCACCAAGCTTTCTCTGAGAGATCGTCTTTCCGTTGGTATTTGGAACAGGGAAAAGATCCGTACGTTCCGGACACAGTTACAATACTGCGAGGCCACGGTACATTTTGCCGTCACAAGCGCACAGCTGTAAAGATCCACCAACCCTACCCTAGATGATGTGTACTAACCGCACGACAGAATGGTTCAGCTACGATCGGAAAAGACGTTTGAATCAAACCGCGAAAGTGTTACTAGTCAGTTACAAACTCTTGAGACGAAGATCCAAGAACACCTCGACACCATCAAACGACAGCAACAAGAAGCCCAGCGGAGGATGCGGGAGCTGGAGGAAGAGCCCGAAGACGAAGAAGATGGTGGTGCTGCTAGGATGATGGCTATCCAGGAAGTCAAACAGCAGTCGTGCCTACTCGAGACTGACCAAGTTTCGTGCGGAATGATATTCTCGCAGGTACAATCGAAACGAAGCGGTCAAGACATTAGCAAGGTTATTACTTTGGACCATTCAAAGGCGTTTGTAGGAATGCCACAGAGTGCTGTAGGGAAGATCAATCAACGGGTTCACGATGTACAGACCGGAGGATTCTCCACATCTGTTGCAGGTGTGGTTCCAGATGACTTCCATTTCCAGATTTAGACATATCGAGCGTTCAGAATGGTGGATGAAATCAAATGGAAATCTTGCTAGTGGCATAAGCAGTATACGTTCAAGACCATTCGATGGGGTCGGCAAGACGACTTGATTTCTGCCAATCACCTGTGGAGCAGAAAAATTTTGACCATCATCTGCCATG
This sequence comes from Curvularia hawaiiensis, assembly GCA_026262405.1. Taxonomy (NCBI): domain Eukaryota; kingdom Fungi; phylum Ascomycota; class Dothideomycetes; order Pleosporales; family Pleosporaceae; genus Curvularia; species Curvularia hawaiiensis. The sequence goes on from JAODYC010000032.1 coordinate 67,730, forward strand.
CAAGGCTGTTGGATCGTCTGTCTCCACCCCATGCATCTTGAAGTAGAATGACTAGCTAGCAGAGTTACTGTTCAGGAAGTATCTATGTACCAGTCTTTTGCTGCATCCCTCTTCCCCACCTTTCCTGAGTTCCTTACTCGTGTGTGGCTATCATTAGGACACTGTAAACCAGTCAATGAATCAACCTTTGCACCAGAAATAGATGTGATAGGAAGACATTACTGCACGATTAATGTCTAGGATGTGGAGAGGAGATTCACTTTACCCAGACCACAACGCATCACAGCGACTCTTATTACGAAATCAATACCTCAGTACGCAGATGCATAAGCTACCCCAGAAATGCACAAATAATGTTGATGATTTCATAATGAGATTTTGTAAACTAACATTTTAGGCGCGAACTAAAGCCAATCTTAAAAGATAGTGTCATTTCCAGTTTTATTACCATTCATTTCCCACAACCCCGCAAACTAATCCCCACATGCGTCATAATCACATCTTTGCCTTAGATACCAGTCACAGGAAAAAGTTGTAAGCGCCGCCACGAATATCACAACTACGTCACGCATACAAGACTACGAAGCGAGACGCGCGTCGCTCCACCCTGCCCTTCTGGGTAAAGATGGCTGTAAGCCACTAGGTCCAAGTGCGTTTGAGGTAGAGAAGCCGTTGTGTCACAAGCGTACGCTAACGCTCGGCGCTGCGCAGTGTAACGAACAACCGGTGCTAGCTAGGCGGGACGACGTGAACCACTATACCGGTGTCGTGCTGTAGAGATGACTTAGGCACTTGTTTTCGAGATAGATAAACAGATAACAGTAACCGGAACATCATGCCACTTACCTGTCCTTCACTTACAGCAAACCCAGCCGTGGGTTCATAGTCAATAGCCCCCAAGATGAAAGAAGATTCTTGATTCCCAGAGAAACGCGTGTCTACAAACCCCTTCACACTTGTGAGAAACCACAGATAAAACAGATAGAAACCATTCACCAAGGACATCTCCAAAAGCAACACTCCATCAATACAACCTTGACCCTCTTTTCCCTTCTCTTTCATGCTTCTCTGCTCCTTGCACTCTGCAAAAGACGAAAAAAGAAGAGAGGGAAGAAACACCTATCCTTATAAATGAATCCCAGCAAGCTCATACAACCCATGACCCATACGCCAGCGAAAGCACGGAAACCCATGATGTAAGCAACAGACGTATGTAGCAAATGTGGAAAAAGCCTAGCATTACAAAACTCATTCTGACAATAAAAAATACCAGGCAAGGTCGCAACGTCGCAGACACACGGCAGTTTAAGGACATCAAAACCCTTTCATCACTTTATTTCGTACCTAAGCACGGTATATCCCCCTATATGTAAAAGAAAAACGCCAATCGCTATGCACATATTCGCACACACATGTTCCCAGTGTGCAAACTGTAAAACCCGTAGAACCCAGAGAACGTCGGAGAGGAAGGTCGAGTTCACACAAAGCTACGCCGCCTTCTCTTTTTCCATTAACACTACTTCAACCGCATGCGCTTACCAGCCGGCTCAGCATCCACCTGCTGGACCGCGGTACTGACCGAGGGGACCCATTTTGGTTTTTCGCCGTCAATAGACTGCGCAGTATCTTGTACTTTGCTCGCTTTCGCCTTGTTGTCGTCATCGGCTGACTTATTTAACTGCCACGGTGCCTCGATAGAAAAGGAAAAGATTTCGCGGTCTGACCTATGTCCCGCAACGCGTTTTGCTTGCGATACGCGATCGGTGTTCGGTTCGTTTTTGAGAAGGGCAGTCGATTCGGAAGAACCGTTGCCGATCTCTGCTAATGGCTTGTCATCTTCCTTTTTCTCATCGTCTTCTTCTTCAATCTCCTCAGTGTAATTCCACATGAGATTGAGCTCGCCGCGGACGAGAGCAGTGAGCCAGATACTGCCGAGAACGCCTGGAACGAGGTACAGCAGTGCTGGCTGAGCATGGTTCCAAACCATCATGACACCGAGGGTAGCCAACAAGCCCAGAATGTATCCTACTAGACCGGCATTAAAGTACGTCTTTGGGAAGGTAAAAGGGGCCTCTGTTTCAGTTTCAGCCTTTGCAGCATTCCACAATGGCCGGCCGGTAAGTGAATGTGACCAAAAGTGGTCACTCCAGCGTCCAGCCAGAGAGAAGTACTTCGGCTTCTCGATAGCACCTTGCACGCCAGCCACGACAGCAGGCACATGCTTCTGACGACGAAGGTAGAAGAGGTATAAGTCGAAACGCAGAGCAAGGCCGATCATGATACCAGGCAAGACCACATCACCAAGGCCAAGCATAGCATGCGAAGGGACTGAGGTGGGATCGTTGGCTGCAGCAGGTCGTGGGAACATGAGCTTTATGGGCACGTCGAGAGACTTTGCTACAGTCACCATCATAGGACTGGATGCAGGTGTCAGCAGTGCTCCGAAGGTGATGTGTGAGGTAACTTACGTAAAAAAGACGAAGTAGATATCATAGAAGAAGAGAGCACCTAGGATCAGACTACCCGTGGCGAACGTCGTGGGTGACATTAGTTGCAAGGCACCATACGAGAATCCGAAGCCCAGCAAATTTGTCAAATACCATGGCTTGTCAACAAGGTTGAAGTAAGCCACAGTTGCAAGGCCAGTCAGGACGCCGGCAATGCCATGAGGCCCAATCTTGAACCTGCCAGCAAATACGCGATGCATGTAGAGTTTCAACAACCACTTGTTGCCCGGCATAGCACGGTCGGCCCAGAGCAGATTCCTCGCTCCATCAGACAGCGGAATCCTCGCAAGAAAGCCTGGGAGAGGCGTCGCAAGCGGCTGCTTGCCCTGGATATCGCCAGCTACTGGAGTAGCTTTGGCGGCCTCGTCGTCGACATGGTATAGCGCACGGCCAACAACATGTCGACGCGGGTATATGATGGAGTGTCCGATGTCTAAGAGGTCGGTAACCAGTCGCGAGACGGAGAAGACACCGAAGACGGCAAAGTAGGCATTAAGTATTTTGTTGAGGAGAGTGGGGTCTTTCATCCACTTGAGAAGAAAGTATAACGAGGCGAGGGCAGTCCCTGCAAAGAGAGGCATGAGCAGGGCATCTGTGGGCGACAAACCCTCCATGATTCGCTGCTCATCCTCATCCTCATCGTTGTCTTCCTCCATGTCGTCATCCTTGACGCTGGTATTCTTCTTTTTCTTTGTAGGCTTTGCGGCGGTCGATGGACGCGTAAGCGAGGCGTGGGCGCCCGCGTATATTGGGAAGAGGGCTGAGACGATCAGGTGGATGTAGGTAGGCAGCATCGGCTGCATCAGCGAGAACTCGTACGCAGCTCTCCCAAGAATCTGCGCCCAAAGGCCTGGGTCCGAGTCGGCCATGGAGCGCTGATGTGCGCCTATCTGAATTGCTTTTTTTTCTATTCTTGTCGCAGTGTTTGTGAAAGACGGAAGAAGACGCAGTTGGGCGATCGTGGACGCGTAGAGGACAACGGTAGTGGTGGTGGGGTGTTTCAACTTTCGAGAAGAATGGAATCCCAACGTGGCTCCGCGGGCGGGCGGGATATCGAAGGCGCGTGCTAGAAGCAGAAAAGCAAACAAAGGTCAGCCAGCCAGGCAGCCGCTAGCGTGGGCAGCGTCAGCGTCGTGGGATGCGACAAAGAAGCAAAGTCGAGTTGGTGTTTGGTATTCTAGCGGCACAGGTGCAGTTCCCAGAGACCAAGTAGCGGTTCGGAAAGCGGCCAATCAGGCACGATCTGTTCCCTACCGATCGCCAACCGTGGTCCCGCCCCCCGCCTCCAGATTGGCGTTCTGCATGAGCGGGACCTTGCAGGCTCCTTGCTGGCTGGCGTGGGAGGCCTGCTGTGCCTCATGCCCTCACAATGTCGACCCAGATTCTCGGTATGCTAGCCAGGTTCGACGCACAAGATGATTGCATTGTGTGCCTAAAATACATGCTGACTACTCTCCCTAGGATGCTCTGCGCTGCAATCTACGAGCTTACGCGATGTGCTCGGCCTAGCTATGTACAAATTCCGTAGCTTCTTCCTCCATCCCTTGCTGTCCAATCCTTGCTCTCGAGTGAAATGCATCGTGCGTCGTGTATACTCGTCATATACGCGAAAACCCAGAACACCAAGCCACGACACAAAGTAAGCGCCAAACCGGATGAAAGCCAATCCCTAGCCACAACAAAAGAAAAAAAAAACAGCAACGGGCTATTCCGCAGTAAACCGAAATGCGAAACCTACAATTAGAAAAGGATATTTTGTGTACAAAAAACGACAATTGAGAAGCAGGCAAAAAGGCGCCATTAGCTGAAGCCAGACCAGCTGACGATAACATCCTGGTTAGTGTATACGACAAGTGCCCACCCCCAAACGCACACGCTGGTAAAACACACAAAGACCGAAAACGGGAAACAGGAAACAGGAAA
>JAODYC010000032.1:72175-115330 GCA_026262405.1 Curvularia hawaiiensis
GGAAACAGGAAACAGGAAAGGGATCAGCATGGCGTGACCCGTGTGGAGGCGTTCATGTCTCTTAGCATGTCAAACGACATGCCGTCGACTGTGACGCGTTGGTGTGACTCGACGTAAACATCGTGCGAACTGCCTAGCGCACTGCCGTCCCAGGGCGACATGGCACTCAGCCGCTTGCTCCGTAGGTGAGGAGGTGTGACAGCCGCAATGACCCGTTCTTTCATATGAGGCGTGATGGCTGTCGGCCGCTTACAGTCAAAGTATGACAGTGAGACGGACGACGAGGTGAAGGACGGTGCAGAGGTAGCTGACAGGGATGTAAGCTGAGGGTGCGGGGGGCAGGAAGACGGGTAGTCGTCATATTCTGGTTGGTTGGGTGAGGAGCTGGGTAGTGCTGACTGGTCGGGGAACTTGAAAGACTTGGCCGAATCAAGCTCAGCCTGGTCCTCTAGCGGTGTCGACGAAAACAAAAACGACGAACAGTTGCCTGAGTCGGAGGTTTCGTAGTAGCCTAGGACCGAAGGCGTGTGGCTGCTGTCGTTGCAAAAGGTGTCGTCGTCGAGAGAAACGGCATGTTCTGGCAAAGCATGCGACTCGTCATCCGTGTCCTCGTCAGTCGAACTCCATGCAGAGAATTGACTCTTGACCGGTGGTCGAATGGGGGGGATTTCAATCACCCGTGGCTTTTCGACTGGGCGTCGTACTGACGGGCATGGCGACCGAGGAAAGGATAGATCCGGGCATGACCGCGGGGAAAGTGACGATGTAGAGTTGGCGCCAGACTCGTAGGTTGGTATTGATTTGAGCTGGTTCTTAGTAAACTCCGCTAGGGTGGCCGCGTAGTTTCCTAGCGTGGGAGAAATGTTCCGCACTGGTCCGCCATCGTCGTGGCAGGGGACAACGGTTGAAGTGCTCCGGTCCGTAGCATCAGAAGGCATTCGCGAGTGTGTGTGCCTAGATTCAAAGGGAGTGGACTGCTCTTGGGGCGTGGGTATGGCGGAAAGCTGTTGGAGGAACTGTATGTGGTCTCGAGGGTTAAAAGGCCGAACCTCATCTTCGTCGAGAGAGTGGTTGCGGCGGCCTTGGCGCTTCCGAACAGCAGCCCTGCTCTCAGCAAGAATGAGTTGGGCTTCTGGTGTTGTGCATCCAAGGGCATCAATGATGGGAAACGAGTTACTCCTCTGTCTCTGGAAGCTGAGACGTGGGCTGGCACGGCGAGCAACAGGCGACGACTGTCGGAATTCCATGGCGGCGGTGTTGGAAATGTGACGACGGAATGAGCGGCTGATGGTCCTAGTACATGGCCGTGGCAGCCGTGGAACGAGTGGTATATGTGCAGACACTGGCGACAGTGCCAGGGCGAACCTAGGCAAGGAGGAGCACAAAACAAGCAGCCAGGGGAACTCGCGGTGTAGTGAGGACGTAGTGATTCGGGAAAAGAAAAAAAAAACGAAGCTGGACGGCAGACGGCTACTTGAGAAGCAGGAAAAACGGGCGTGGATCTACCATTGGGCGTAGACGGGGTCGGGGACATATGAGTGGTCATGGTGGTGGCCGCCTTGGGGGCGCCCAGGCGGCGCTAGCACCAGCACCTCGCACGGCACCCAAGCCGACGACGGTACGAAAGAGTTGGCATGGCCACATGACGTTTACCGACTTGGACGGCGGCCGGGCATGGGTTTCGTGTCGCACGGCCCTAGAGCCTGGTCAGGGCAAAAAAGAAGGACGAACTATCGTGCACCCCTGCGTGGCGCAGGCCCTACCTGCTGGATCCCGCTGGCGTTTCGTGCCTAATGGCCAATCCGGGTCGACATGGTTCGTGGTCTTGTCATGCGCGGCCTCGTAACGTCATGGAAGCAGAGCAGCCCACTGCCGTCCTGGTTTGCCCCGGATGGCGCTGGAGCGTGTAACGCCTGTTTGCCGGCAGCACAAGTGGAAGCAGCCTGTAGCCTCAAAGTGCAGCCTGGTTGTGCCGCAGACTACCGCTGACTACGCTTGGGTACAACAGCCGTCAGGGAGGTCGGTATCCACCACCGAGTGTCTCAGGAATCCGCGTGCTTTGTGTAAGGCGATCAGGACGATCGACGCCACCCTTGCTTTTTGCCTCCGACCAAGTGTTTTCTTACTAGAAGCCTGCAGCCTGATCAGCCCTGCCATTGATGCCCCCTTCTGCGCCTCTGACTGGACAAGCCGCCCGCTGGGCTAAGATGGGCCAGCGTATCGATCAGCGCCGTCCACGCAACCCACTCGAAGCAGATAAGACACACACGGCACACGTTGCGTCAACCGGGCCTGCACCCCTCTTCGCTCGCTAGAGAAGGGTCTCGTAGGTGCCGTGACACACTTGAGGTGCGCGTGCAAACTGCAAGGTACTCGCGGCCGGCTCGCTCTGGTGCAGCATCCGAATAGGCGTGGCGCTAGGACAGGTAGGCTCGCATGAACTATTGCATGTCTGAGCCTAAGGATTCAAAAAAGAATAAAGACGCCCATTCGGGCCGACCGAGGGCGGTGCCCGGCGGGGCAGAGGCTGAGTACGGCGGGCGTGCAGCGCGAAAGCCGCGATGTCGCGAAAGCGATTCGGACGTGGTGGGGGACAAAGGGAGCGAGCGTGGGAGTGGGCGCCTGCCATTCTCGGAAGGCCCACCGCGCCACATGCACAAACATTCGCATGCACAGCACAACGGGCCGGCGCAAACATGCTCGTCCGCCTGAAACATGCCGCCTCTCCTCTCCAACAACAACAACAACAACGCTCCCTCGACATCACCTCGCGACCTGCGACTGGCGGCTTGCCAGCAGCTCTCGCTCATCGCTGCCCAGCATCGTATGCCCAGCGCCGTCGATACCACCCATGTCCCTGCGAACGGCCCCTGCGCGCCCTCGGCGTCCATGACTTCCCTGCTTAGCACCCGGTTGGGCCACGGACCTTGCTACAGCTTTGGTCACAGAAACATCAACACCATGCCCAGCGTTTTTCTTTTCTTTTCCAGGTTGACATCATGACAAGTAACAGAAGGCATCCACGGAGTCATTGCCCGAGGGTCGGAACTCGTGCATCACAAACCCAAATTCCCATTCTGCAGCCACAGCACACCAAAGCGTCCGCACCATGTACCGCACCACATACCGTGTCAACGTTTATTGTCACGAGACAGCTCTCCCCTATACCAGCTTCTCAGATTGCCTCGCAACTGCCCGATGAGGGTTGCCCTCAACACGTCTCCCACCCGTTTCACCAGCACATCCAGCACCAAGCATCCAGCACACGTTTCTCACAGCTTCTACTCGCATTCAACAATCCGCCATCGGCCCGCCCACTCCCCACCACCTCTCCAGGCACCACCTATCCTGATCTGACATGGCTCCATCTCAAATGCTGCAAGCTCTGTTATCTTGTCATGGGCGTGGCTATCCCCATTGAGTGCAAGCACGAGCACCCTTCCCTTTCCGCACCGCTCCGTCGGCCATATCCTCCGTTCGGTGCTACTTTTGACTTTTTCTCCTTGCATGCCACACCCCAAAGCGCTTACAGCACCTGCCCAATCCTGATTGTGATATCCTTTTTTGGGCCTTACCTCTGATCAAGGACAACGTCTTGGTACTACTACGTGAGCAGTCATTCTAGGATATTCTCGAGGCTTCATCAGGTTGATCCTTTGCGTCCTGATTCGCGGACTTGTATTGGTCATCAGCCGGTCGCTCCGTTATGGCTCGGCGACACATCTATCCACGCCATACTGTCCAAAGATCCACACCATTGTTTCTGACTCTGCCTTTTATGGTTTTCTTCGGTGTTGCCTGAACTGGCTCTTCTGATATCTACCCAACTGCGCGGTTCGGAGTCCGAAGCTTCGTGTGTTTGATAAGCTGACCATCTCATCCATTCTCAAAGTTAGACTTTTGTGCGATGCTATACTCCGTGCTATCCACACCGCAACTGGCAAAAATATGCCTGCGTAGTAATCGGCGACCTCTACACCTCTTCGTATCCCCATGTCAGATTTTGTTGTATCCCATACGCAATCGGAAACTCGTTCACATGGTCAGTCGTTGAAACAAGCACAGGAAACATTGTCATTGTCATGACTTCGCGGAGACGGGTACTCCCAGGTAATTCTTGTTTCAGACCCATCATGTATGAATGACAACAGCTCCTTGGACATTGATACGCTTAGCGCACAAGTTTACTCGGTCACTCCTCCCGTGTTACCACGAAACTTGACCATCCCGCCGCGAACAACTGAGCAACTTGCTTACCCCGCAAACTTTCAACCTCCTGGAATTCGCCATAAAAGGTCCTTCCCTCCAATCCTAGCTGCCCCATGCTGTTGTCACCAGCGGCAAATACCGCCCTCTTTTTGACCGAGCCGTATCTAGATTCAGCTGCGACTAGTACATGTCCATGGCCAATCGCCACGTGATGTACCTGAGCCTCATCGCCATCAATTCGCACGTCGAGGCACTTGACAAACTCATCCTGGTCGTCTGCAGCATCGATGCCTGGCCCAGAGATGAGCCTTTTCGCATTTCTGTTAAACACATCTATATCCCCCACCGATCCGGGACATACTTGCCCCCACATGAACAGCTCGCCGTCTGCACTAAGTGCTGCGCTCATATATCCACCCGACATCACCCGTATGATGTGCGTCTCCGACAGGTAAGAAATGGTTCCAAGATCTGGTCGGCCGTCGTAGGGCCGACCCAGACAAGATGGATATCTCGTATCAGCACTTGATGTCCACACATGGCCATGGGCATCTAGAAGCGTCGTCGTCGTAGCGTTGCTAACCCATTGCGGTGGATCATGCGAGTCATACGGTGCGCGTTTCACGTCTGGGAGTACCGCCGCCGATGCCGCCGCCGCTACCCTCCCGTAGCTTGGGTTGGGGATTGGGGAAGACAGCCAAACACGCAGTTGCGCGATGTCTCGCACATGTGCGAGGTATTCCTTGCCTGCGCAACCTTGCTTGAGACTTAGTAACAAAGTCTCGTCACTTAGCATCTTGACGTCGATGATGGTCAGAGAGTCGTCTGTATAGTCGCCCATGTGGTAAACCTGCACCTCTCGTATCCCAGTGCCATAACCATGTTCCATCTCGTCATCCGCGGCAAATAGTACAATCTCTTGCTTTGTACCCTGTGTATACACATAGCCGCGCAAACCATGATGCATGGTGCTGCCGAAGAAGACGACCCTGTACCCCTTTGCCTCACCCCCGATGGCCTTCCCCAACCGGCTAATGGTACTAGCCTCACAAAGAAAGTTTTGTTGGGACTGGCTAAGTCCTGTGCCGATATATCTCAGATCCCACGACTCTGTCGTATTGTGAGGATGGCGATGCGCGATCAAGACATCACACCACGACGCCCATAGCACGCGGATGCTCTGCGCGCACAGGACGGGGTTGGGGCGGTGAGTAGGACCCGAGCCAAAAGTGTAAAGACGCATTATTGTCATCGCCACGATCACCAGGAGGTACTCCGTACTCGGCGAACGATCCAAGCCCTCGGGACGTCGTTTACTTGGTAAAAAGAAAAAAGTCAAGTGCGTGGGGAAAAAGAAAAGGCGATGCTGAACTTTACTCGCGAATTTGTGACATGTGGCTGACCCCAGACATGGGGTTGAAAGTGGCTCCTTACACATTTTTCCCCTTGCCCTCAGCCAGCAACACTCCTCTTGGCGCAAACGAAATCGTCGATTGTGCAAATCGCTCCAGTCGTACTGAATCGTAAATAAACTACCATCTCCAAAAGCATTACTACATGTAAACTCAGGTAAAGGGACAAGAAAGCAGGTATCGCGAGCTCCGGTCGGCGCAATTAATAGTGTGGGTTCTCTTTTCCTTGCTCTTTGCTTTCCTTTTTCTTTTCGGTTACACTCCGCTCCGCCCCCAGCGCGCGCGCATGTCTGAACTGCATTCGTACACCATCTCCTTCTCTCCCTTTTCTCCCTTCCTCATCCTGTACTTCGTTCTCGTTGTCCTATCCCCACTTTTTTTTTTTTTATCTCCCATCCATCTACTCAAGCTACGTACGTAGCGTACCTCATACTACCCATCTAGCTTCCCACAAGCACACGCATTTACCCCCCTTCCCCTCACAAAACATAAACTGCTTCATGTTTTGCCCCTCCTCCATCGATCAGCGATCAGCATTCTTCTTTTCCCCGCCTTTTGAAACAAAAGTATGCGACGTAACTATAGACATACGAAAAGTATCCTTTTTCTTGGTTCAAAGATCCTTTAAAACAGCCATTAAGGCTTCTTTTTTTGGGGATAGGCCAGGCGACGGGGATTCCCGAATAAGGTACTAAAGACAGGGTGCTCTTATGCGGGATGGCGTCATAAGACGTTATGCGATGCGCGTGCGTTGAGTGGGATGGTGCGGCGCGCAAGCATTTTGGCAATGGGTAGGGCAACGTGTGCCCTGGCTGTTGTTCATTGTTTGGTCACGCTAATGCAAGGTACGAATGGTCCAGGGGCTGAGACCAACTTGTGGAATAGGCGACATTCGGAGTTTTTTCTTCCTTTGCTTGGCTTACATGCGTTGGTGGGTGTGTATGCGATTTTGCGTTTGCAACACCGGCGCCAGTGTTGTGTGGTACACTAAGAAGACTTTTTGTGGGGATGGGAATGTGGTAGGTAGTAGTTGGAATTCTAGAACTTGGTAGAGCAACAGCTGATGTGGACTGATCTTTTGGTCTAGACGCAGGAAGGCGTTTATTTGCCACTTTGTTTCTGGATACAGAGGCGCAGTAGTGTAGGACTGGCTGTCCTTCGATGCTTTGGTGGTGTGTCAAAGCTTTTTCTTGGAAGTATAGTGTATGTAAGTCTATGGATCGCCGGAGAGGCTTAAGGTTTGTTTTTTGGTGGTCCAACGAGTTGTTTGCTATGACCTGCCTGCTGCTTGTGCTGTAATCGTCGACCCAGCGTAGTCTGACAGTGTCTGCCCTACGGAGCCAAATCTTTCCTATGTTCTCATATCCTAGGGGGAGGAGACTAGGAGGAGGGGGCTTGTACTAACGTTATTCAAGGCAGGCAACAGGAGGAGAGGATCGTTGTGATGGCATTTCACTGCAGTGAATGACTTTTCCCAACGTCCTATCTGCATATCATAGGCGCGATGCGTGGTGACTCCAAACAATTACAAGGCGACACGCAACTGAGTTAACGACTGGAGAGCTGAAACCCTATCGGCGTGATGGTGAATTAAATGAAGAAAGTGACCATCAATTCTAGGGTGAGTTCTGATGCACAATCGTAGTCTGGTTACAACACACTACCATCTCCAAATCGTACATATAAACAGTAGAATCTTTTCAAAAAGTGCACCATTCGAGCTTATGCACGCGGATCTACCCAGAACTCTTTTGAATGGTCTTTTCAGGCTTTGTGAACAATGTACATATACATATGGGAGCGGCTATTAAGACACTAGCTATCAATTCCTTAAGTTTGGCGTATCTGCTCTTGTTTAGAGAGAAAAGAAAACGGTGCATCATACACACAAACTTCAGGCGTTACCATAGGATCGACAAGGTTCTGTTAAGAACCGGCATGTCAGCTTGAGAGAAGTGCAAAGAACAAACGCGCTCGAGAAACAATCCCTGCTGGGATGCCAGGCAATGACTTCAAAGTCAAGTTCCAATTACCAAAAGTCAGAAAGTTGAGCACATTCGCAAAACGACCTTGTATCATATGCTTCTCTGAATACGAGGAATTGGTGAGATTGCTGCTTTGTAGAAAAGGATGGAGTTTACGATAGACGATGGATACAATGTAGACATGAGTAAACCACCATTTTCCAGAATCATCCGAGCTGGAGTAGAAAGTGTATCGACAGATGTATCTGCATGTCCTAGATCATATATCCTCGAGTTGAAGACCATCTCAGAGTCAGATAGCCTCGTTTGCTGTGCGTGCGCGCGCGAATATGTTTGTGTGTCACAGCATACAGTATGACTATCCGAATGCGACGAGAATAGCATTAGATGAATATTTAGGCAGCTCATCGTTACTCAGGACGAAAACACGGTCCAAGCACACGGGTGGACGTTTGCTCAGTCACGTGCGACCGCGCAGCAAGCGCGATGGGGCTAACGCTTAGCCTTATCGATGATTGGTCGCTGCCTGCTCAACCAGGCTTCCACGCGCCTTCTGCTCCTCGGATTGGTAGAGTTACCTGACAGCCCCTCTTTCACAACGGCTTCTCTTCCTCTGGCATCGTCTTCTCCATCGTGGAAGGCTACCATCGAGCGGTGTACAACACCTGAGATCTGATCAATCCGAGTACTTAAATCCAAACAGTCCTCTCTTTCTACTTTCTCTCATCCCATTGTCCAAACTACTCATTTCATGCCATTGCCATCATTTTCGCTATTGTAGAATCTCCTACTCTCACTATGATGGAAAAACAGCAGACACCAACACCAATGGAGCTTCCTCCACTTCCAGCCAAGCACGTCGACTGGATCGCACATGTTGCTAGCCAACCAGATGAACCACTATCCGAGTTAATGGCTCCATACAAAGAGTACGATGCCACACTACGTCAGATCTTCGCTCAACAACCCGACCACCCAGCATTAGACATTCCCAACATCGTTCCTGTGTATGCAGGACGCGAGCACGAGCTCACAGTTCGCGCTCGCAACCCAGCCAATGAACCCGAAGCTGAACGTCAACACTACATTATGCCACTTAGCAAAGACGAGCGCAAGCCCAGTGGAAGCCCGGCTGTTGTTCCGTCGCTGGGCGAGTTCGAGAGGAACTTCCAGTTGTTTTCTGAGTCCTCTCTCGTAGACTTGGACTGGTCCAATGTTGTCGCTGCAGGCAGTGCTGTAGTGACGTCCTTGTTGCCTGTCTCTGAAGAACACCAGGCTTCCAAACGAGCACTTCGAGAACACTACCATCAGCACCTGGCTCCCGCCTCTGATGTTGATCTCTTCCTCTACGGTCTCACCGAGGAGGAGGCTGTGGAAAAGATCAAGCAGATTGAACAGCGCATCAAGGACTCGATTTTGACTGAGACGACAACGATCCGGACCAAGAACGCCATCACCATCGCTTCTCAGTACCCGACTCGCCACGTTCAGATCGTTCTACGTATCTACCGATCCATCTCTGAGATCCTTACAGGGTTCGATGTAGACTGTTCTTGTGTTGCCTACGATGGAAAGCAAGTCTATGCCAGCCCACGTGCCTTGGCTGCCTTCATGACTCAAATTAATACAATTGATTTGACTCGTCGCTCTCCTTCATATGAGAATCGTCTGTCCAAGTACGCACGCAGGGGATTCGAAGTATACTGGCCGCTTCTTGACCGTTCTCGTATTGATCCAACGCTGTTCGAGCGCTCATTCGGGAAGACACTCGGCCTTGCTAGGCTGCTAGTGCTCGAAAGACTGCCTGAGAACCACGAAAGAGAAGCTTACATCGACGAGCGTCGCGCTGAGCGGGGTAGACCAAAGGTAAACCGGCGGTTTGCACGAAAGCAGTGGGGCAACATTAAAGACGCGCATGAGGAAGATGTTGCAGAATGGATCGAGACTGATGAAGTTAGCGACTATCATACTTTCACCATTCCATATGGACCAAAGTACCATGCACGAAAAATTGAGAAGTTGCTGTACGCGAAAGATTTGCTGCTCAATGCCGAATGGAATCGACCGAAGGACCGAGAGACCACGCTGCACCGCCATCCTGCATTCTTTGGAAATGCGACCGACGTAATCGAAGATTGCTGTGGCTATTGTCCCAAGCCAGTAACACCTGAAGATGAAGAGATTGCAGCTGAAGAAAGCAAAACCTACGTCTCCGGCCCTCTAACCTTCATCAAAGATGACCCAGGGCGGCAGGCTATCGGCTCGTTCCATCCTCTTACAGATGATGACTGGACCGAGATGGCTTATGTTGGTAATACTGCAAGACTATGCCGTGCAATCGTCGACAGAGATCTTGAACATGTTCAGGACTGGTTGAGTCAAGAGGGCGCTGATCCCAACCGGAGAGACTACACTGGCCGCACTCCACTTCATCTGGCAGTTACGACCTCCACGCTGGAAATTGTCCAAGCCCTCATCGATGCAGGTGCCCGTCTTGTTTCCCGCCTTTTTGATGGAAAAACTGCCCTTCATCTTGCAGCCATGCGCGGTGAAACAGAGATGGCTAGAGCACTTCTTATCAAGAGCGAAGCCAACGAAGAGAAGGAGGCAGAGAAAGAGGCTCTTAAGCAGAGCCAACGCAAAAACTTGGGCGATAGCATTGATATGGGCTCTGTAACCTCAAAAGAAGAAAGTGAGGATGATGAAGATATCGATTGCGCTGATTACGAATCTGAAGACGAAGACGCAACAACCGAAGGCTCCTTTATCAAGATCACTTCCCAGGAATCGCAGAGTCACGAAGCCCTTCCTGATGACTCAGATGATGAACCCGACGTATACGACATCAACGTATTGGCCTGGGATACTCCAGTGACTGCACTGCATCTTGCTATTGCGAATGGCCATGTGCCCATGGTGAAACTTCTCGTTCAGGATTTTGGTGCTGACGTCTTGCTTCCCATCAAACTTGTCAGCGTTCATTCTGGATCTCCGCGGGCTTCAATCCTCCCGTTAGTCCTCGCGTTGCACCTCCCAACTGAGAAGGCTAAGGAGATGACTCAAGTACTGATCAGTTCTGGTGCCTCGCCTGCTCAAGGAGATGTCGACAGTACGACCGCATTGAGTTACTTTGCTGCTCATGGGGCGGACTTGTTGAGAACGATGATATCATCAAATCGGTCTGGGGCAGAACGAGCCGCCAACCACATCTCCATACCCTCTAATTCATATGGGCGGGATGGCAAGAGCGTCTTGCACATGGCTATCCAAAATGGGGACCTTGAAGCTGTCGACGCGCTGATGGAGCTCGGAACCAAACCCGAGGTCGATTTCGATGCTTACATAGCGTCCGCGAAACATCATGGAAATATGACTGGCGATACCGAGCATAACCAGCGGATCTTCAAGGAAAATTTTGAACAGCCTGTATTCTCCGGTGTGTTTTCCGATATGCCTTCAGCGGTCAGAAGACTTGTGGATGCTGGCGCAGACGTCAATGTCCTTTCTCCGAACACATGGCAACTGATTCGCTATCCTGGGAGTTCGAAAAAGGGCACAGGTACTTTACTGGATGTTGTTCGGAATAGAACACGGGCCCTGCAAACGTTTGCGACGATAGGCAAAGTGGACGGTGTAGGCGGCTATATGGGAAGCTCTGGTTGGATCGAAACTGGCTACAACTACAAGTGCTTCCCGCCAGTTCCACTGGAGGACGATGATCATTATCTTCGGGACCTCGAGCCAGGCACTTATACTCATTTCATGGTGAGCAACCAGATCAGAAAAGCGAAGGTGGCCTATCAGAATGATTTGGAGAACTACCAACGATGGTTAGAGGCCCAGAAAGAACCAGAAGGCACGGCAGAAAAGAAAGCGGCTGCCGAGTCTTTGATCAAGGAGTTCGAAGCACTCGAATGCTATCTACTTGAGCGCGGCGCAAAGACTTTGGAGGAACTCCGTCCTGAAGTCAGCAACACACGAACCCCAGAACATTACTATTACTCATACAATCAAGAGCCCCCAAAGCCATGGAGGCCGAACCTAAGCTTTGATCTCCCGGATTTGACTAATGAACGAAGGGAAGCCTATATCAAGCTCTTTGAAGCTTGTTGGGAAGGCAATCTGTCAACAATCAAGGATCTTACATTAGGCATCTGGGGTAACAACCAAACTCCTCTTAAGATTGCTGCATTCAGTTCGGATCGTTTCTCGCCGTTGACTGTCGCTGTGATACGCAAGCACTATGGCATTGCCAGAGCCATTCTGGAGATTGCACACGCGCAACATGCTCCAGAACAAACACCGATGGTTAGACACACCATTCAGTCGGTGCACGATGACGATAGCAGCACCTGCGATGGCCAAGATGACATACAAATCTATCGTGAGATTGTGGACGAGCGCTTCACCATCGAAAATATTGGCGAAGTACAAGCCCAGGTCCAAAGCACAACAACGCCACTGGAGATGATCCAAGCACATTGTCCCAATTTAGAGTTCATGCCGGGTCACGACACGTTCCTGGAGCTCTCTGGAGGCGTCAAAAGTCAGCAAAAGGATGAGAGCAACGTTACCAGACCCGGAAATCTTCTTCAGTTTGCCATCTACTCGAATGACTGCAATTTGCTACAGTTTTTGATTGAAAAATGCCAAGAGTATGCCCAACCCACCCCTTGGGCTTCCGACGAGACCGGTTTGAACTTCTTCAATTTCCCTGAGGCCGACTTCCTTTACGCCCTTCGCCTTGGACGAGTTCAGCTGCTTGAAATGATTGTACAGCGGACTGGTGCAGGCTTTCCATTGAACGATCTCGTTCAGCAGAGTGGTATTGAAATATCCGCGAAACCCAAGTATTATCAAGGACTCTCTGTCCACGGTAAAAAGCGAGCAGACTGGGCAGATGCTGCGAGAGGAGGAGCCGAGCACAAAGTTCCTGATGTGCAACATCCACCCTTGCTGTGGGCCGCTTTCTACGGAAACCTGCAGAGTGTTGAATGGTTCCTAGGGGATGCGCCACTTCGTTGCTACCTGCAATTTGCGGATAACCATCGCGACGATGTTCGGATTCAAAATCTAGCGAAAGCTAAGGGCGGTGTTGAGGCTTCCATTACCAAATGGCTCAACTTGCATTCTCACTTGCTGCTCCATTGCGTAGTGATGAACAGAAAGAGCGAAGACTCCTTATTGATGCTCCGCCATCTATGCAGGAATTACCCCGAAGCGCTTGAGAAGCGTTCTACGAGTGGTATGACGCCACTGCATATCGCATTTGCCCTTCATCGGGTCGAAATGGTCAAGATCCTTGTGGAAGCTGGAGCTGATCAGACAACACGGAATAACGATGGGAACAACATCATACACTCTATGTTAGATGGCTACAGCATCACCAAGGATACTGCCGACATTCTCCGTGAGCTGCTAGGCTTAGTCGATGCTCGTCTTCTTCCCAGCCTATTCATCGAGCGGACCCAGAACGCACCTGGCGCAGCTACTCCGCTTGCACGCTGGATTCACGTTAATGTGAAGGATTGGGAAAGAGGTTCCGATCAAAGGTATAAGGAGAAAACGGTGCAGCTTTTACTTGAATTCAGCAAAGGTGAAGATCTCGGAATAATCAATGGTGATGGAGATACGCCCATCCACGCCGTTGTAAGGTACGGCGCGGATACCTTGCTGCGGACCATGCTCAACTATCGTCCCGAGATTCTTTTCTACGAGAATGCATCAGGACGTACCCCATTCGAGATTGCAGAAGACTCGTATCTTTCAAGAGATATCTTCAGCAACCCACCATCACTTTCGCCTGGTGGACGGTATGGAGATCGGATGAGATTTGGAGCACCACTTTACCCACATCACGATATCAAGGGTGTACTTGGAAGGGATCCAAGTTCTTTCATCCAGGAGACCGGAGATGGGCGCTCGAGCATAGAAAAGGTATTGCAAGTCTGCAAAAACTTTGCTGGAATTCAAAGCAAGGGTCATAAGAGACGACTGGTTAGTCTGGTCGAAGCAAACGAAGTTGCAAAAAGGCTTGCCGCAAGAAACACCGGATATGACCCATTCGGAGAGGAAGATGAGAAGGAATGCGAGGAGCAGGAAGACGAGAAGAATGACTCGAGGGAGGACGAGGTGAAGGTGTGGTTTAATTGGGGATTGAGATGATTTGTCGCCACGAATGTCAGTACGCAATGATGAGAAGGCGTGTGACTTCGGTGATTCAAATCCTTCACTATGGGGGTGTACGTATCTGATAGCGCATCTATGCATTAGGCAGACTATTTGCGGTCATACTTTTCGCTGAAGAGGAGGGTTTCATGACAGCTTAACGCCAGAGAATTCAGCACAAATCTCCAACAATGTGTCCTGAGCCTTTTCATCTTCCGTAGCCTTGTGCGGGTTGCCCTCCCGCTTGCTTGGATGGAAATAGCATCCACTCTTCTTTGCCAACTCTTCTTCACCCTCAGCAAGCATGACATAGCTCTCCACGGCCGCATCGATGCTCTCTGGCGCAGAGCTACCGCCCATCTTGGTCGCGACCCAGCCAGGGTCTAGTGCATTGCTCTTGATTTCTGGCCACCTGCGAGCAAATGCCTTTGCGAACATGACATTATGAATTTTGCTTGCGCAGTAGGCGGCGTCTTCACTGTACGCCGTCTCACCGCGCTTGGTCCAAAGAACATCGTCCAGATCGGGAGAGCCCTGCTTGTGCAATTCTGAAGAGAGGAATACCAAGCGCTTGGGTCGATTGATGAGTGCAGTAAGGACGTATGGTGCAACAGTATTGACGGCGGCGAGTGCCGGAATGCCTTCAGATGTTTTCCGGAAAGGACCTCGGAATAGACCGGCGTTGTGAATGATGGCGTCGAAGGTACCCAGCTTGTTGACTTCTTCTGCCATTTTCTTGGTCTCGGAGAGACTTGATAGGTCGCCGGTCACGACAGTTTCTGCACCCGGACATGCAGCTGTGGCATCCTTTGCGCGTTGCGCATTGCGCGCATGCAGGACGACGGAATGACCTTTGGCTATCAAATGCTGAGCAGCGGCAGCGCCCAGACCGTCAGAGGAACCTGTGATGAGAATTCGCGCCATGGTGTTGATGATGGTGTGGTGCAGATGGTGGTGTGGTGCAGATGGATTTGGAGTCATCATCTCCATTGGAGGGAGGCCTTATCCGCCATTTTGTTGCCCAATGACATCATCAATGTTCGAGAAGGGATATCGTCTACGATTGCAAGCTCATGATTCAAAGGTTTGTCGGACTTTCGGAGATCTCGGATCATACAAGAACATGGTTATAAGAGCGGTGATTGGCTGCGGAATCTTTAAAACACCGACGTGTCTCCAGCAAAGAGCGCTATCTCCCACATTCTGTACGACTCACGCAGAAAAACCAAAGCACAGGGAATCGAAACGATACTAATTCTTTTTAGGATTCTAATCTTAAAAAGCGTCCGGGGCCGAGCGTGAGCCTCGCCACTACGAGCGTAGTAACATGCTCTGTTTGGATGCACTGGAACCTGGCGTCGAATGGTGTCTCCCGCTTGTACTATGGATGCCTTAACAACCATGCAACAGATCGAGCGTATATAACCGTGTTCATTGCCCGACACATACTACTACCAAGATCCATTTTAGCAGATAAGTAATCAAGCAACATGTCGTTAACTACAGCCCCTCAACTGAAAGTCCTCATTAATGGTTCTGGAATCGCTGGCTCTTGCCTTGCCTACTGGCTCACCAGAACAAACCTCAATGCTTCCATTACCGTGCTTGAACGCTCACCAGTCCCGCGAACAACGGGCCAATCAATCGAGATCCGCGGTCCAGCTATTTCCATCGTACAGAAAATGAATCTGCTTGAGGCCGTACGCGCACGTAACACCACAGAAGAAGGGACACGCATCATAGATGGATCCAACAGAATCATTGCCGAGTTTGGCAAAGGACAATCCCCTACGTCTGAATACGAGATTCTGAGGGCGGATCTGTGCGGCCTTTTCCTAGACGCGACAAAGAACCGGGAAAACGTCAAGTACATGTATGGCGACTACGTTACGACGGTAGAGCAGACCGGAAAGAAAGTAGATGTGGGGTTCAAGAGTGGTGCTAAAGACACCTTCGACTTGATCGTAGGCGCTGACGGCTCGACCTCAAAAATTCGAGCATTGATCCTGAGTGAAGAGGAGAGGAAGGGAAGCTACAACTTCATCGGACAATACATTGCGTACTTCAGCATTCCTCGCCAAACAACCGATACCAAACACTGGTACTGGTACAACGCACCGAAAGGCCGGGGACTCATGACACGGCCGCATCGCAATGGGAAAACGATAGGATGCTATATGGTTGTGACAACACCCGGGCATGGACAGCGTGATCCTGCTGCCGAAAAAGCCATGGATGCGGGACCGGACGCCCAGAAAGCTTTCTTGCACGAGTACTTCAAAGATGCTGGATGGCAAGCCGAGCGGATCTTGGCAGGTATGGACCAGTGTGACGATTTCTACATGAGCAGGGCAGCCTACGTCAAACTTCCCACATGGACGAAACACCGCGCCACTTTGCTGGGCGACGCGGCCCATGCCACATTTGGAGTGGGAACGACGCTCGCCGTCGAGGGCGCCTACTTCCTTGCTGGCGAGCTGTCCAAGATCCAAACTGCCGATGATGTTCCTAGTGCGCTGAAGGCGTATGAGAAGGCTTTTCAAGCTATCATATCGAAGGAGGGAGGTTTGCCGCCTGGATTTCCGCAGCTGGCGTTTCCTCAGACGAGCTGGGGGATCAAAGTAAGAGATGCAATTGCTTGGACTGTGACCAAGTCGAAGGTATATAAGTTGTTGCCGGATGACAAGCCTGATGAGTCCAAATTGCCACCTTATGAGTGGGTTAGTGTTTGAGAGTTTGGCGGCTTGGAGATGGGATCTATCATTTCGGTATTTCCTTGAGCTGATGTGTTCTACAACTGGATTGATTGCGTGAGGACTAACGCAAGTGTTGATGTGTCATATTGTACGTCTGCCATGCAAAAAGAGACTGATATCTGCAACTGCAAAGTAACGTTTATAATAGGCTGTTTACGAACTAAGAAATGGGACACTTGGTTGGGGCAGATGTTTCTACTACTCCGTAATTGAACGTTTAGTATAGAGCCCAATATGGCGGCTTAGGAACAGGTATCTTCGTGCCCACCGTTGGATGTACGATTAATATTAAGGACATCATCGGCACCCTTACAGTGAAGGTGGTACGTTGGTCTCAAAGCCCGACCACGCAACCGTAAGAATACCTGAGACAAATATTAGTTGGCCTTCCGACAAGAATGCCCTACTGCTTTGCATCTACAGTATTCTCATATCTGTCACCACAGCTTCGCGCCTGCAACTCAGCGGCCCGTTTGGCTGTTGGATAAGCACCGGCAATACCTTCAACCTTCTCTGGTTTAAGGTCTTATGACGGTAAACGAGCCATGGTGCGTTTGCAATCGTGCACCTTGCTAATACAACCAAAGGGAAGATCATCATATAGCACTAAGAAATTTCCTGGCAAGTAAAACAACAATTTCCATCGGAAAGCCAGCCATCATATATGAGAATGTCAAGGACAGGGAAGGAACTACTCATCAGCAAGACATTACGCTGCAAATGCCGAGGCGGCTAAGTGGCACTACTGGCATCAAGAAATATTCCACCGAGAAGCGGCCGTGATGTGGAGCTTGACACTTCCACTAATGGCAAGCGTCGTGAAAACTACCACCCATGCGTTCATCCCATGAACCTTGAGCGACAGATCCCCCATCTTTTAACTCGATGACTTTCTCGATTACTGCCGAATTTACGGCGCGGTCTCCGTGCTATTTTGGCTTCAAAGCGTTTCCAACTCAACATGAAGGGTTGTTCTGGACTATGGTTTTGGCACTTACGAACTGGGCTATTCTCTCCGATTCGCCGAAAGTTACCGGGGTAGTCCATGGTCACGCTCAGTAACCCCAGTGCAGTTGTATCAGGCAATTCTCGGCGTTTTGTGTAAGATATATGGCTGATTGGGACAGGTGGCGCTATAGCTCCGACAACATAGCTCTCAGGCTCCAGGTTGTATCTCGTCTAGAGGCGCATATTGTGTTCATTGGTGATTCGAGAGCGGGCGGCTTCAACTTCGAGATGTTGAGGTGTTTCGCGATTGCGGAGTGCATGGACTAGTAGGCCCACAGTCAAGCTCCAGAAAGAGTCGTTTAACTTCCTAAGGGGGAAGACAGCCGACCAGTCAGGCCCTCAGCAATTCATGGTTGTGTCAAGCATCCCGAACGTAGGGAACTTGGCAGCGTTTACAGCGCTGCTGAGCCTCACTAGGCCTCTTCAAGGAGTACTCCCGCCATGTGTGCTCGACTCCGACGATGCATCCACTGTGCTATAACAGGCTTGAGTGGAATAGTAACTCTGCGCGCTCGGGCGCACAGTTTTTGCGTCAATAGAAAGGCGTGGAAGGTATTCACTTTGGGCTAGACAGGCCGCAAAGCACCACTGGCACTACTCGTGCGATACCCCAGTGGCCCACACCAATGACGGCGCACGGTACCAACAAGCACCACAAGCACCATTAGCACCCCTCCAAGGCTTGTGCGGGAGCCCCATGGGGCCCAACCTGGTTTTGTTAGAACCCATGCCGAGGCCCACATGGAGAATTACCCCATATATAAGCCTTCAACTTTCCCCAGTCTATCTAGTCTTTGAATTGCTTTGGCTGACCAGCTCTTTGCTTTTCGTGGCGCCAACATACCACCCTTCCTGCAAGATGTCGGGCCTCGCCGATACCAACTACGATGAGAAGGCCACGGGGGATGTAATGCGAGAGAAGAGCATCGGTGGCCACCATGCCGAAGTCCTGGAGAACAAGGATCTCATGACTGATGCTCAGAACGCTGAGGCGCGTGAACATGAGATGGGACTATGGGAAGCCGTAAAGGATCATCCCATGGCCTGCTTCTGGGCTTTTGTCTTTTGTTTCACCATTGTAAGTATTCTTCTCAAGAGTAGGCTTTGGCAGATCCGTTTGCCAAGCTACAAGTCAGCCCGATGCTAATAATGATCAGGTTATGGAGTCCTTCGATATGTTCTTGAACGGCAACTTTGTCGCTCTTACCGCTTTCAAAGAACGATACGGAGTTCAGGTTGCTGGAGAGGTTGGCAAGACCATTCCCACAAAGTGGCAGAGTTCCCTCTTCCAGGCGGGTCAGTGTGGAGCGTTCGTCGGCGTGATGGTCGCCGGTCCTATCACGAATCGCCTTGGTTACCGCTGGACAACTCTCTTAGCTCTTGTTCTCATGAATGCTACCATTTTCGTCTCCTTCTTCGTAAGTAACTGGCTACCATATTTGATGAAGAATTTGGTTAACAGAGTCGATTCAGGCCGATTCACTCGCCCTGCTTGTGGTTGGTCAAGCTCTCGAGGGTGTACCGTGGGGTCTTTTCATCGCAAACTCGCCCGCTTATGCTAGTGAGGTAGTACCGCTCGTCCTTCGTGGTGCTTGCACGGCGACGCTGCAGCTGTCTTGGTCTATTGGCGGACTCATCGTCGCTGCCGTCACTTACGAGTTCAACAAGCGAAACGATGAGTGGGCCTGGCGAGCACCCCTTGCTCTACAATGGGTCTTCCCTGTAATTACTCCCTCTTCATCAGGCTATGGCAAAACTGACTGTTGTAGGTTCCACTCATGGTCCTCATCTTTTTCGCTCCTGAAAGCCCTTGGTGGCTAGTACGAAAGGGCCGGAGGGAAGAAGCTCTCAGGTCCATCCAGCGCCTTGGCCGCAGGAATGGAACTCAAGCAGCCGCCGAAGACACCCTTGCTATGATGGAGCGTACCGCTGAGATTGAAGCCCACGCTGGTGGTCAGCCCAAATTCTTCGATCTCTTCAAGGGTGTTGACCTCCGCCGAACAATGATCACTTGCTTGATCTACGCGTCGCAAAACTTTGCTGGTAACTTGATTGCCAACCAAGCCACTTTCTTCTTCGAGCGTAGGTGCCTTCCTCAAGAATTCGAAGTACACATAGCTGACCTTCTGCAGAGGCTGGAATGTCTACCGAATTTTCCTTCAAACTTAACTTGATCAATTCGTCTCTGCAGCTGATTGCCAACGTCTGCGCTTGGCCTCTGAGCGCATACTTTGGCCGACGAACGATCTACCTCGTAGGCACGGCCACCAATGTTACTATGCTCTTCCTCCTCGGAATCTTTGCGTCGATTCATCAGACCAGCGCAACCAACTACGCGCAAGCCTGTCTTGGCGTTGTCATCTCGTTCGTCTACGCTCTGGCTATGGGACCGATCACGTACTCTATCATCGCAGAAGCCTCCTCGGTCCGTCTTCGTGCCCTGAGTACTGGTATCGGTCGTGCAGCCTACTACGTTGCTGAGATCCCGATGATTTTCCTGGCTTCACAAATGCTCAACCCGACTGGCTGGAACATGGCCGGCAAGTGCGGATATGTCTGGGGTGGTACAGCTTGCGTTTGCTTTGTATCGGCGTACTTTGGTCTTCCCGAGTTCAAGGGTCGCTCCTACCGCGAGTTGGATATTCTGTTCAACCGCAAGGTTTCTGCCAGGAAGTTCAAGTCCACCGTTATCGATGTCAAGGACAACGAGTAGAATGTTCTGCTTCGCTGCTTGTTCATTCAGAAGCGATTTCAGTAGAATTCTTATGTCATGAATCAACGATGTTACTGATTCCATACGAGAAAAATGCCTGGAATGAATATGTCTGATACCATTGGCCGGTCTAGCTCGACTTCCTTGCTCTGAGAGTCATCTACCCACTCTTGGCCTCTTAGATATCTCGTAAGCACGACGTAGTAAATTTTATGATATTGTGATTGAAATCATTGAGGCTCTAAACTCCCATTGACATGACGAGGTGAGTATGGATCATTTTTGCTTTTAAAAGTGAACGAAGTTCTCTGGTCCAATTAGCCGGTAAGCCGACATTCTAAAGTACCCCAGCACCCCAGCCGCCCCCCATACCCCACCAACTGTCGTGATACCTCTAGAAAAGTTCCCGTTTTCCGTGCTCCCGTTCCTCGCCTGGGAATTGACGCAGACGATCTAACGTCCCCTTTGTACTAACGGTTTGCAGCAACCCTTCCGTCGTCCCACACCGCGTCTGGTGCCTCCGATACTTACGTTTACCCGGGCCTCGGCACTCCCGGTGGAACGTCTCTACATGGAGGTCCAAATTCCACCATTAAGAATTGCCATACGTCCCCGCAATCCAAGGCGCACTTCATCCTAATACAGCAATGGCGTCTTGCCTACATCCCGTGGTGTGATGGTAATTCTCTACTGCTCATAAATCGTCTGAATGTCCGGCACAATGGCTACGGCGCTAATTGGCCTCGACGTCTTTAGACCTCAAGAACCATGAAGTCTTTCGTTGGGCTCTCGTGGCTGTCGGCCTTGTCTTCGTTGGCGACGCTACCAAATGGCTCTGGTGTTGCTGCCCAGAACAACACGCCTAGTACGTGGCCGCTCCACGACAATGGTCTGAATGATGTCGTACAATGGGATCATTATTCCTTTAAAGTGAATGGAAAGCGCCTTTTCGTTTTCTCTGGAGAAATCCACTACTGGCGCATCCCAGTCTATGAGGTTTGGGAGGATTTGCTAGAGAAAATCAAGGCAGCTGGTAAGTATCTCCGTCTGCATAGGACGCATTCCGATTATGGCTAATGACCATCAGGATTCACGGCTTTCGCCTTCTACGGCAATTGGGCCTATCATAGCGCAAACAACCAGACGTTGGACTTTGAAAGCGGCGCGCACGACTTCACGAAGCTCTTCGAGATCGCAGAGCGCGTCGGCCTCTACGTTATTACCAGGCCTGGTCCTTACGTCAATGCTGAGGCAAATGCTGGAGGCTTCCCATTGTGGCTCACTACGGGAGCTTATGGAACGCTACGCAACGACGATCCCAGATACCTCCAAGCATTAGACCCTTACTTCTCCAAATTCTCTGAGCTCACATCCAAGCATCTCGTGACAAAGGGCGGGAGCGCGCTTGTCTACCAAATCGAGAACGAGTATGGCGAGCAGTGGAAGGATAGAAACCAGAAGATTCCCAATGAGAGTGCTGGAAGATATATGCAGGCGCTTGAGGATTTGGCACGAGCTCATGGCATTGATGTCCCCCTGATCCACAATGACCCCAATATGAACACCAAGAGCTGGAGCAAAGACTATGCCCCTGGTGCTGTGGGAAACGTCGATGTTGCTGGCCTCGACAGCTACCCATCCTGCTGGTCTTGCAACCTTGACGAGTGCACGGGTACCAACGGAGAGTGAGTGCTGAAGATTAACAATTCGCGAAGAGCAGGCACTGACATTGTGTTCCAGATACGTAGCATACCAAACCATCAACTACTTTGATCATTTCGAAGAGGTATCTCCGACCCAGCCAAGCTTCTTCCCTGAATTTCAAGGTGGATCGTACAATCCTTGGGGTGGACCCGAAGGCGGCTGCCCTGGCGACATTGGAGCTGATTTCGCAAATCTCTTCTACCGAAACCTGGTCTCCCAACGTGTTACAGCAATCTCACTTTATATGGTATTTGGTGGCACAAATTGGGGCGCTATTGCAGCCCCAGTCACAGCCACGTCGTATGACTACAGTAGTCCTATCAGCGAGAACCGGGAGATTGGCGCCAAGTTCTACGAGACAAAGAACCTGGCCTTGTTCACTCGTGTTGCGGAAGACTTGACAGTTACCGATCGCCTTGGAAATTCTACTTCGTACACGACCAACTCGGCAGTCGAGGCGAGTGAACTCCGCAACCCACACACTAATGGCGCATTCTATGTTACCATTCATGCCACATCGTCGTCCGCGACGAAGGAATCATTCAAGCTTCATATAAGCACATCCATCGGTAATCTCACTATCCCTCAACATTCTGGTTCTATTGTTCTCGATGGCCATCAATCTAAGATCCTTGTTACCGATTTCGCAATGGGTAACAGTACCTTGACATACTCCACTGCAGAAGTTGTCACCTACGCTCTTATCGACTCCAAGCCAGTTGTTTTACTATCAGCTGGTGTTGGCGAGTCTGCTGAGTTCCATGTTAAGGGCGCTAAGAAAGGTTCCGCTGTCAGCAGCGGTGCTAGCTCGAATGCCACTTTTTTCACCGAGGCTGGTGGTGTGACGACCAGCATACAGAAGGTCTCGGGTATGAGCGTGTACCAGTTCGACAATGGTGTGAAGGTTGTTGTTGCGGATAAGCCTACTGCGTACCTGTTCTGGGCACCTAATCTATCGAGCGATCCCTTTGCGCCTGTTGATCAATCCGGTAAGTATACTAGACTCGTGATTTTCCTGGCTCTCGAAATCTAACATGCACATAGTCTTGGTCCAGGGACCATACCTCGTCCGCCACGTAGCTCTCGACGGCCGCGTTCTCGCCTTGAAAGGAGATATCATGAACAGCACTGACATCGAGGTCTTTGCCTGTCACGATGCCAAAACACTCTCTTGGAATGGAAAGAAGCTCTCTACCTTGCGAACCTCATACGGTAGTCTGAAAGCCCACATCACCGCTTTCAACGGCACTATTCAACTACCTTCCCTCGACAACTGGAAAGTCAATGAAGGTCTCCCAGAGAAGGAGCCAGATTACGATGACAGCAGCGCCGCTTGGGTTGTAGCCGATCACCTCAGCACCCCCAACCCTACCAAGCCCGACACTCTTCCCGTTCTGTACGTCGATGAGTACGGCTTCCACAACAGCTTCCACCTGTTCCGCGGCTACTTTGATGGCTCCGCCACCGGCGTCCAACTCTCTGTGCAAGGCGGTCTCGCATTTGGCTGGAGTGCCTGGCTAAACGGCAAGCACATTGGCTCCTGGCTAGGCAACACGACTCTCGGTGTAGGTAACGCAACTCTTTCCTTTGCCAACGCCACGCTTCACTCCAACGGGACCAACGTCCTCCTCGTCGCACAAGACAACACTGGCCATGATCTCCGTGGCGGCGCCACCGATCCCCGCGGTATTCTGCGTGCCTCCCTCTCCGGCCCCACAAACTTCACAAGCTGGAAAATCGCAGGCGAAGCCGGCGGCGAATCCATCCAGCTCGACCCCATCCGCGGTCCCCTGGCTGAAGGCGGCCTCGTCGCTGAACGCCTTGGCTGGCACCTCCCTGGCTTCGACGACTCGAACTGGGCCACCGACTCGCCTTCCGCCGGATTCTCAGGCGCAGATATAAAGTTCTACCGTACTACATTCCCGCTCGATGTACCTGACCACGTTGATGCTTCCTTCGCATTTGTGCTGAGCGCCCCTGCTGCGAAGACAATCCGCGTCCAGCTTTTTGTCAATGGGTATCAGTATGCGCGGTTTAATCCGTATGTAGGTAATGAAATCAAGTTCCCTGTTCCACCGGGTATTCTCAATTACAGTGGGGAGAATGTGGTTGGGCTGAGTGTGTGGGCACAGGAGGAAGACGGAGCAAAGGTCGATGTGCGTATGGTGCAGGAGTTTGCGGTTGAAAGTAGTTGGGGATCGAGGTTTGATGGCGAGTATTTGAGGCCGAAGTGGACAGAGGAGAGACTAGCATACGCTTGATTTTACACATACAGTGTTTTGGTCATCTAGCTGTTGAAATTAATGTTCACGATGTCACGATCCGTTAGCTTTCGTCTGAATTGATATCTGAGCCTAGGACTAGAACGAAGAGATATAAATGGGTTGGCCTAAGAAGAGACTCTCTAGCAGAAACTTCAGTCCTGGTCGGTTGGAGTAGATGTTTTCATCAACAATACCTTCTCTTTTGGGTTTTCATGGCTCTATTTGAATAACAAACTTGAAAGCATTCCCCATTGACCAACTGGGATTGGAGGGTAACATTTGTATTTTCAAGGCCTTTACTACATCTGAAGATCTCATTTTTCTTATATCCAACAAAAACACTAGGATAATCCACATAAGTGGCACTAAAGAAGCAAGAAAAGATTGCAGCGCCAGCAGGCTGTCTGCATCGTCAGCGTAACGGCATTGCAGAACCAGCGCGGATATGGATATATAATTCCCAACCAGGGACCACATAATCTTTTTGATCCAGTAGTCTTCTTTGGGCATGTACGTCAACGCATAATTCAGTACCTCTGGAAACTGCTACGGAGTCTCGGAGATGCTCGGATGGTGGACGATGAAGAAACTTGTATACCAGCTCTGTGGTATCTTTCCAGACCGATTCATTATCAAGCAGCACGGCCCTGACCCAACAGTGCCCATTCAATTCGCCGCACAAAACTGCAATATCGACAGAACACAATTTGATAATAAAGACGACAGCTCCACCCGGCGCAAGTTTGACAGCCCGATGACGGAAAAGGCGCGCGTTCGTTATTAATTCCGGTTCGTTCGGGTCGGTGTTCTCGCGCAGATCAAAGCTGCATGTCATATACCCACGGACATCAGATTCGGATATGCCTTCCATGGTGAGGCTGCATACTTTGAAAGCACAGGAAGGTCTTCCCATATCTTCCCTTTCTTCCAATGCTTCATCAAGGATGTAAAGCCCTTTTGTAACTGCTCTTTTGATATCTTCAGAACTCAATGTTTGAAGCCGTGAGTACCTAGACCGTCGATAGCGGCCATCATCGAGTTCCACCAATATGACACCTATAAGAGTATTGTCTTCTTTCGAACAATCCAATATTGCGATAATATGTTTTTGCGTCCATCCTGGAATGCAAGGTAACGTTATGTGAAGACCCAAAGCGGTCATTTCCAATGCGCTGTTTTCTACCAATGGCTGCAAGAATGTCGGGCGAATATTTTCCAAGTCTGAAGCTTGAAAATATTCGGGCGATGGTGCCAGAAAGCCTTGTAAGCCCCGCAAACTAAGCTCTCTTGTGGGCCATCCTCCACTATTTTCGTTTGTCGACCACAGAAACATGGTGTGGTCCCTTGTTTGCTTGAGGAGCTCAACCTGTAACCTCCGGAAAGCTCGCTTACCTTCCCCGTAAAGGAGTGGCATATTGACTCCGACAAGCCCTAACAGGCAATAGGCAATATCCTCGTCTCGGGTCGTCCGTCGTTTTGATGCCCAGCTGAGCCGAAGACCTAAGCTAGCAGTTTTGATCGAGGTTCTATCATGTAAATAGCGGACGTTGATATCTGTTATCCTTCCGATTTCGGTCGCTAAATTCGACTTTGTACCCAGGAGTATCCAGTTCGCGTCGTAAAATTCGACAGCTGCAGGTGCGAGTAGTTCTTGCAAAGTCCAACCGCGTCTAAACCAGCGCGAGCCTTTTAGACGTCTCGCTACATCTTCTGGGCCCGAGAATGACGTCTGATGTGGCCTTCCCCAATGAAACCAGGCTTCTGATAGGTCCGAACGTCCATCAAATGTCTCAGGGGAGTTTTCAGCCTGTTTTTGGGACTGCTTGGAGTAGGAGGACGTCCACATGGACCACATGTTCGGTTCATACTTGACACGAACATCCGCAAGATATGCATAGCACTTGTCGGCCTCCCAATAGTATCTATACATCGAATTAATAGCTTCCGACAGCTCAGCACTACTCCTCTTGTCGATGCAGCAAGTGTCAACCCAAGCCCACTCGTAGCCATCCTTTTTTGCCTGCTCACAGCATCGCTTGATCTTGCGATACCCATAGGAGCTCTTTTTCAATGTATCGGGGTTTTGCATGCTTTCGAAACTAACTTCATCGTCGCCCCACGTATGCGATAAGATCACATAATACGGAATTCTACTCAAGAACGAACGTAGTTCGAGTGTTGTAGTGTTGATCAAATACATGACTGGGAATGTTGACAAACGAGCTACCGATCGGCTGCTGGGCGTGATTTGGCTTCTCGTGGAGTCCCTTTAAGAATGTAACGAAAGGATGTGTCGTTCCAGCGACGGGTTCTTTAGGGACAAAGTTCAGTTTGCAAGATGGACAAGGGAAGAAGGAATGCAAAAAGTCGAAAACAGGAGGTGAGGCTGAAATTTAGGTAGCTGACTTCCCGTTGCAGTCATGCAGGAGGGAACCCCACAGCCTCAACGAGGCTTCAGCACAGCCTACCTTTTAGCCCCGCACAAGCACTCACCCACCTTTCATCTCAGCACTTCCGCTTGAGCACAACATTTTTCAGGTTATCAATTAGCAGGCCGCAACGCTGTGAACAACACATTATAAAGAAGCCACGGAAACGCACCACCAAATAATGCTTGGTATATCATTGCACCGCAAGCCCTCACGACCAGCCAAGGCTGAAAGGCGAAAGAGAGAGAGTGCGTGTACTCATAACTAGAACCTGCAAGTACCAAAAACACGTAGACGGTTTCCCCCACGGGAATGGTTCCCAATTCACCTAGTCGAGCAAGCATAAAAACCTGAGGGATCCCCTAGTTACATAGCCAAGTATCACATAAACGCCGTTATACCCCTAACACGCATGCCTTACTTTTCCAATGCAAAAAAAGAGGAGACCAAGCAACTCATTCAGAAAGATAATCAGTCACGGAGTCCACTTGGACTCTACATGACCGTACAATTCTCCTCCTGCTGCTTCTGGTTCGTTCTGCTCAGCCTCTCCCTCTTCATCTGAGCCTTGCTTCCTCCTCTCTTCAGTTCTTCGAGACGTTCCTGGGCTTTGGGGAATTTGTATGCTAGAAGATGCGAGTCAGTCATATGCTTCATTTGGTTTCATTCGTGACATTAAAGTCATTGAAGACGAGGGGAAAAGAGACTTACCAGCAGCCCTTCCATACCACCTCTTCGCCTCTTCCAAGCTCCTCGAGCAACCGATACCCACCTCGGTGAAATAACCCATTGCAAACAAGGCTTTTGGCAGTGGAGGCTCCGCACACGCTGCTTTGCGCGCCCAGAGATAAGCTTCTTTGTCGTTTTGTTCGAGAATACCAGCCGTACCCGTCAAATACCAGCCGGACAAGGCGAGTTCACTCTGGTGTTCCTCTTGAGCGGCGGCTTTGGTATACCACGCAATACTTGTGCGAGCGTCAATCGGACATCCCAAAAGTCCATACTCGTACGCTTGTCCAAGGCGGAACTGGGAAAACTTGTAGCCAAGTTCTGCGGCTTGGTGGAAGAGTCGCAGTGCATATGCTTCGTCGCGTGCCACCCGTTCATTGCCAGTGGGTGCTTCGTAGATGAGCGCTAGCTCATGAAGGGCGTGTGGGTTGTCTCGGTCAGCACGCTCGGCAGCACGTTTGAGCATGTTGATAGCTTCGCCAAAATTCTTCTGCTGGCCCAAATGTCCCTTCAGAAGAATCATGCCCATCTTGTACATTGCAGGCGTATCGCCCAGCGCTGCTGCTCGCTGGTACCATTGTACTGCTTTGACCAAATCTTTCTTTGTACCTCCGCCCTCTTCATGGCCCATCTCACAGCAGACAGCTGTCCGGTACGCACTCGCAGCATGGCCTGCTTTTGCGGCGGACTGGTAAAGAGTGAAAGCCTCCTTTGTGTCTACCTGTAAGCCAAGAGCCCCTTGGCCGTAGCAGTCGGCAAGATAAAACATGGCATCAGGAGATCCAATGCTGACTAGCTTCTTCACTATCTTGTAGCTTTCTTGGATGAACTTTTCACGGTTCTTGTTCTTTGTCCGGTTGTCTGCTGTGCCTCCTTCATCAGCGAGAACACTAGAAGCTTCAACAAGTCTTTTTGCCAGTTTCAGACCTGTGGCAATATCTGAAGAATTGGATTCTTTCCAAGTATTACGCAACCTATTTAGCTCATCATAAGTGACCGGATGCGGCGCCGCATTCTGCGCACTGTTTCGCTTTACAGATGAGTGCTGACTGTCCTGACTTGGGCGTCCTGGTTCGTTGTTATACTGACGAACTGGTGGTGGTCTTGAATTCTGAGGCATCGATTGCTGGGGCGGCTGTTGCTGGGGCATTCCCTGTTGCATCAGTCCTGCTCGTACGGGCACTGGATGTGCTGGTAGGGCATCTGGATTTGACTGAGGCTGAGTAGTACCAGGCCTTCTGCCCATCGGATCGCTAAGGTTACGACCCGTAGCCGGCGCCGCTGTTCCTGGTCGAGGTATGGGATTACCAGCCGCCGGCGACGACGTGAAATTTCGCGTATTCGGTGGCGGCTCTGAATAGGTTGACTCGTCCGAATAGAGCCTTTGAACTCCTGGTGGGTTGCGCCCGTACCTAGGGTCAAAGTTCTGCTGCTGTCCCTGCATAGGGCCATGGTTAGGCAGTCCACGATACCCGCCATCTGTTGTCATCCCTCTAGGTGGTGGGCCCCGACCTCGAGCACCGTTTGGTAGACCTGCCGGACCTGCAAACCCAGTATTTGCTCTTGGCGGCCCGGGCATAGGAGGAGCATTTGCATCCATTCGATGCACACCATTTGCGTATTGGTCATTGAGATTAGGCTGCGACCGGCTTCGCGACAACTGGCCCTGAGCGTTTCCGTTGGGCTGAGCACTTGTGTTTGCAGGAGCGGCTGGTGGGGTATAAGCCTGTATCTCGTTGGCCGGACTCAAGTGATGATCAATCGAATCGCCTCGTCGATGCTTGTTGTTAGTTTCTGGTATGGCATCAAAGTTAGGCATGTCAATTGCAGTTCCCGTGCTCTTGCGGTCATCTTGGTTGTAGTAGTCATCGTATAGGTTGTCTAGACCATCACTGTCTGCTTGCTGAGGTTGTTGAGGCGGCATTTGCGGCATTGGAGGCCTTGGTCCTTGCTGCACTGGAGGCCCATTCTGTCTGGATCCTCCAGCCGTGCTCGGTCTAGGGGGAACATGAGTCGGTGATGTAGGGCCCTGGTAGCCAGCCATACCACCAGGCCCAGCATACTGCTGCTGGCCGTTGTAACCGCCCATTGCGTTGCCATTTGGTGGATTGTGCGGCATGGTCACAGAACGTTGGGTGTTTGGGCCAAAGGTGCGTCCGGACGGAGACATAGGATCGGATGTACGATGCGGCATTTGTCTTCTGCTAGTATCAACATTCATTTGCGGAGGGCGTTGGCCTGGTGGCATCTGGTTCCGAGGCTGTCGTGAACCTTGGCCTTCGAAGTGCCCCGAATCCTGCCGAGCATTGGGCGGCGCTCTCTGAGACTGCATGGGTTGTCCTCGACCTGGAGGGCCTCTGGATCCTGCATTATCATTTATGCTCATTTGTGCCATGCTCTGGTCGATTGCGGGGTTTTCGCCTGGTTGCTTTTGCTTTTGTGAAGGAAAGACTGGAAAGGGGTTGTCTTGAGGCAATTTCTTTGGCGCTGGGGGATTTAGAAGGGATCGATCAAGGCCTGCGCATGGAAGTTAGCATGATGTTCGACCTCATGGCCATTGCGACCTTTGTCGGCTGCCCAAACATAGCGTAGCATACCTGGCGGCCTCAGTCCACCACGACCCTGCTGTTGGCTTGGTGGCGGCCCATTTCCCCTACCCATTGGTCGATTGCGAGGGTCTTGTCGTTGTTGGGGAGGGGGTCTTCGACCCTGGTTCTGTGGAGGCGGTTGTTGGTAGTACGGGTCATTGTATGCTTCTTGCTGGTAGTATTGGTCTTGCGGTGGGTGTCGACGTCCTTGATTTGGCGGGGCCTGTCTTGAAGACGCATTCATGTCTTGGTAGCCACCGTGCTGCTGCGCATTCCCCCATCCTCCTTGATCATAATGGCCATTGTCCCAGTGCTCATTGCCTCCTTGGTCGTAACCGTAATCATAGTAGTTCTGGTCGTACTGCTGGCCATAGTGATCGTCGTAGCCCTGATGCTGTTGCTGCCTTTGCTGTGGCCTTGACTGGTCGTAGTGTTGCTGTTGCGGATGCGCGTAGTTGCCGTACTGCTGCTGGTATGCCATTGCGACGATGCGGTTGTGGCGGGGTTGCTGGGGACAATGAGGGCACAGCACTATCTATGTCGAGCGGCTCGCAAGCAAGCAAGCTGGCAGCGGCGTGCGAAGGGCAGGGACTGTAGCTCTTAAGTGCGCCTGTGCAGGCGCGCTTTCAAGGGCCGGACCTGGTCGGCGTGTTTGTCGCGTACGCTGGACGTGGGGAATTGGTTGGTAGTCTTGGTACTTGCAAGGGTTGGTCGAAATTAAAGAAGGGTCGTAGCGGCGCAGGAGACAGGCAAGTCAAGGCAGCAGCAAGAGATCAAGAGGCCAAGGAAGGGTGTGGACAGGTAGAGGTTGTGCGACTCCAGATGGTCGGCAACAGACGCCTATTGGGGGTTGCGGCTACGGATGTGGCTGCGGCTGCGCTCCTCAAACACGGGGTGAGAACCAATTACTCGCCTCTCACGTTTCAACTCGAGATTTCCGGCCAGTCCATTGAGCGCAGAAGCACCCTTGCATGACGAAATAAAGAAGAAAGTGTGACAACAGCAGCTGTCCGGGGCTCTGAAACGCCGCATTAAGCGACCGGGGTGTCGTGGAACAGGCGAATCGTGGCCGGTAATTAGCAGCACTTAGGGTAGATTAAATGAGCAGCCATGGTAGCGCAGACAGCGATAAGGTCATGAGCCATGACAGGATCAGCATCACGGTCGTCGTCAGCCCGGATGGCTCGGGGTCGAACGTAGGCGGCTTGGGAGCGAGGAACCGTCAGCGGGGCAGAGAAGAGTCTCTTTACGAACCGAGTTGCAGAGTAGATGGAGATCATACAAATTATGCAGCTGAGGCCCGCCGCCCAATCAAAGCGGGGGAGGCCCTGCCGATCATGATACCCTGGGGAATTGCGGCTGAGCGCCGGTGGCAGTGCAGCCACGTGACGGCCGTTGTGGCGCGTCCCGCTAGCTTCTTTGCACCGTGGCGCCGCTGTGGGTGGATTGTTGACTTCACCACTTGGGCTGTGCACGTTCTCTGCCCTCACCCGCCACACATCCAGCCGTCCTTGCCGATACTGCTGGGACAATTGCACAAGCCTGCCGAGTACCAAGTCAGCTTGCAAACGACACAAACATGCCGTCCGCCCAAACGTACATCAAGGCCATCTCAGCGTATGTCGTACTTCCCCATTGCTATCTCGGAAAAACACGACACTAATGTCTCAAAAGAGGTGCATTCCTCTGCATAGGTGGGCCGGCCCTTGTCTGGTATGTCACGCCCACAGAGGAAGAAATCTTCAAGGTACATCCACTTTGCCACGTGCATGCGCCTTCCAACCTGCTTACATCTTGCGCAGAGGTATAGCCCAGAACTCCAGAAGAAGGCTCTTGAGGGAAGGGAGCAAAGACAAAAGGACTTCGATGCATTTGTTGGCCAGCTCAAGGAAGCTTCGCGGTCGGATAAGCCCAGTACGAACTTGACCATCATCACTGCTCAACCAGCCTGCTAACCAAATTCAGTCTGGACTGCACAGAAGGAAATGGATGCAAAGAGGTCTGCGGCAGAGCAGCAGGCTCGCAGGGATGAGAGAGACGCCTATGCCGCCGAGAGCAGGAGAAGACAAGCAGAGATCCGAGCGAGCGCTCAATGAGCGAGCACGGCTAACATGATTCTGACCCTTGCTATTTGTTGTATTATATGTATCACGAATCTCACACTCAAAGCCGCTTTATGAATCAGGATCAATCTGACATATTCTCATTATTATTGTTATTAAAGCAGCTTTGTTTATTGAATTAGATTAAGTTGATGCATAGATCCCCCAGTAAAGTGGTCCATTTCCCAAGTATCACTATGATGCACCAGTGGTAAGCTTGTGCCCATGTGACCTGGCGTAAGGCCCGCGCAAACCTCCGAACGCGCACCGTAACCACAACCTTGTCCATCCCCTCCGTCACGACAGTCGGAGCACTACCCAATGCCCAGCGATGCACAAGCTCCTGTGAAGCTCTCGTTGCCTCTTGTTCGTTCCCACATCGACATGCAACACCCAGACTAATGACATCATAGGAGTTCCAGCAGGACATCTTCAATGAGCTGCGCGGGGAAGATGAGCTCGTCCTCCTTGCGCGCGGCCTCGGCCTCTTGCGCATAGTCACCAATCTCCTTCACTCATACGATGCCGCCGGAAACAACCTCATACTGCTTGTCGGAGCCGATGACCGCGAGAATGTGTGGATTGGTGAGGCGCTGGCCGAGCATGCAGCAGTCAGCAATGCGCCAAAATGCCGTGGCCTCAGTCTGGTAAATACAGATCTCATGAGCGTCGGGACACGCGAGAAGATGTATGCGCAAGGCGGCATATTCAGCATTACGTCGCGCATCCTCATTGTGGATTTTTTGTCTGGACTGCTCAACCCCGAGACGGTGACTGGTGTCGTGGTTCTACACGCTGAGCGGGTGGTAGCAACGTCTTTGGAAGCTTTCATCTTGAGAATATACCGGCAGAAAAATAAGGTTGGCTTTCTGAAGGCTTTCTCAGACACTCCGGAGCCCTTCACCACTGGATTTTCCCCGCTCACCAATATGATGAAGAACCTGTTTTTGACAAAGCCAGCGCTGTACCCAAGATTCCATGTCGCCGTTGCAAAATCGCTTGAAGGACGCAAAAAGGCAGAGGTCATTGAACTGGAAGTCCCCATGACTGAGGCAATGCAGGATATACAGAACGCTGTTTTAGCATGTGTGGAAGCCAGCATCAGCGAGCTCAAAAAGGCCAATCCAGGCTTGGAAGTCGAAGACTGGACGGTGGATAGCGCATTGCATAAGAACTTTGACCAAATCATTCGAAGACAACTGGACCCTGTTTGGCATCGGACCACATTCAAGACCCGCCAGGTTGTTCGCGATTTGTCGCTCTTGCGAACCATTCTGCATGCACTTCTCACATATGACGCTGTAAACTTCAACAAGTACCTTGATACTGTCTTGGCTGCCTCTCAACCACCACCAGGGTCAACGAAGCAGAACCAGTCCCCCTGGTTGTTCTTGGACGCTGCCGACACCATCTTTACGACGGCTAAGCGGAGGGTGTACACAGGTAAGGTGTCCAACGCCGAGCTAGCCAACGCTTCAAATGCAGTACCAGATTCATTGGAGCCTGTACTCGAAGAGTTTCCCAAGTGGACACAACTGGCAGAAATCTTGCAGGAGATTGAACAAGATACATACTTGAACCCCACACCGCAGGACTCTTCCAATGGATCCATCCTCATCATGTGCGGCGACCAGGGCACAGCCTCGCAGCTACGGGAATATCTGCAGACCATGTACGTCAAGCCAGAGGGCGATGCGGATGAAGACGAAGATGAGTATGAACCATCAGCAAAGTTCATGATGCGACGCAAGCTACGCAACTATCTCGCCTGGAAACGCGACTTCAGCAAAGTCAGCGCTGCTCTATTTTCAGAAAATCAAAAAGCCATCAACACCAGCACAGACAAGAACGTCCAAAGTGGAATGCGTCAGACGTCCGGCAAACCTCCACCTAACAAGCGACGTCGTGTAAGAGGCGGAGGCAACGCAGCAGCTGGCCCTTCGAGAGGCGATACAGGCGCGGTCCGAACAGCGGGAGACCGAGACGCGCACATTGCCAGTCTCATGGCCGAACTAGAGCCTACGGAGGTAGAAGTAGCGCAAAAGCCGGGAGAAGTGGGCTTTGATCCTTTGGAAAATATGGAAAGCTACTACGAGCTCTTTGACATGAACTCGTTGATCATCGTGCACCCATACTCTGGCGATCTAGACGAGCACATTCTCGACGAAACGAAACCAAGATATGTCATTATGTACGAGCCTGATGCTGCCTTTATCCGTCGCATCGAAGTGTACCGGTCCTCACACACAGACCGGACTGTCAAAGTGTTCTTCATGTACTACGGTGGCAGTGTGGAAGAACAACGCTATCTGTCAGCCGTCCGCCGTGAAAAAGATGCCTTCACACGGTTGATCAAAGAGCGTGCAAACATGGCCTTTACCCAAAACCCGTCTGCCAATCTTGCGCCCGAAGAATCCTTTTTGCGGACAATCAACACCAGGATAGCTGGAGGAGGTCGGCTGGCTGCTACTGCCGAACCTCCTCGCGTAGTCGTCGATGTGCGAGAATTCCGCTCATCTCTCCCTTCCCTGCTTCACGGCCGCTCGATGGTAATCGTGCCCTGTATGCTCACGGTTGGCGATTACGTCCTTACGCCCCAGATCTGCGTTGAGCGCAAATCCATCCGCGATTTGATCCAGTCATTCACCAACGGCCGTCTCTTCAACCAAGTCGAATCCATGACCGAACACTACAAGTACCCTATGCTCCTAATCGAATTCGACCAAAACAAATCCTTCACCCTTGAGCCTTTTACAGATTTCTCTGCTCCAGCAGCATCCAACAGCGCGCCCACATCCTCGGATCTGCAATCCAAACTCGTCATGCTGACCCTCGCCTTCCCTCGCCTCCGCATCATATGGTCCTCATCACCCTACCAAACCGCCGAAATCTTTGCCGAGCTAAAGAAACAACAAGACGAGCCGGATCCCCTGCGCGCAGTCCAACTCGGTCTCGATCCCAATCTCAGTGGCGATGAGATGCGCAGTTTCAATCAGACGAGCCAGGATATGTTAAGGGCCTTGCCGGGTATCAATGAGAATGCGGTCCGTACGCTTATGCTCAAGAGCGAGAATATACTAGAGGTGGCGAATATGAGTGAACGCGAGATTTGCTGGCTGGTGGGCACGGATGTGGGGAGGAGGGTGCATCGGTTCTTGAATCGGAGTGTGTATGAGGATGTGCAATGGCAGGTGTTTAGTTAGGTTTGTAGATGGATAAACTCTTGGCAAAGATGATACATGAAGTTTTGGTTACCAGGAATCTATTGTGCTGCAGCTATATCCCCTTGTTATGCCGTAATATAGATCGAGATGATAGCAAAGTCGCGTCGTGGAACGTGAAAACGTGCATGTACCAGTACGAAGAGGAAAACAAGATAGATATCTTGGCAGGCTCATCCATTATTGTGACCAACTGATTAAAGACACTTCTCCCTCACAAACTCTCTCCCCTTCTCTTCCCCCCATCCGCCCGCTCGCAAGAAGCAGCATTTGAGCAGCCCAACCCTCGCTACCGCAAGTAAACGCTAGAAGCTGTGGGAAGCGAAAAGCGCAGAGTCGAGACAGCATGGCGGAAACCTTATCTCCTTCCCCCCCTCCTCTCTTCCTTTAGATATCATCGATATCAATCTCCTTCTTGCCGCCGCCCTCAGCCTCATCGGAATCGCTGTCATCACGGTCCTCGTCGAATTCGAAGCCGATACCCTCGTCGCCCTGGTCGCCGTATGTGTCTGTCTCGTTGATCTTTGCGTTCTCGGGAAGTTCGCCGTAGGCCTTTAATGAACGGGCTTCGTCGGCTATGTGTGTCACGTATTAGCCCCAAAAAGCCCTTACTTTCTTACTACACCGTCTCGAACATACCAGAGTACTTCATAATGACATCGCCCTTCTCATCCTGGTAGTCGCGCAGCGAGAGCAGAATGATATCGCCCTGGTTGATCCAGACCTTCTTCCTCAGCTTGCCGCGGATATGTGCGAGACGCCGGGCGCCGTCGAAGCACTGGGCTTCCAGACGTCCGTTACCAAGCATCTTGACGACCTGCGCATATTCTTGGCCGTCCTCTTTGAAGACAAGTTCGCGCTTTTCGTTGTCGTTTTCGTTCTTGCCTCTGCGTCGGTTTTTACCGCCCTGCACAAAAAGATGGTGTTAGTATGGGTTTTGGTGCCTCGTTGAGTGCAGTTTGTGAGAGCGGTGGATAGTAGAGCCTAGCGAACTTTGTTGTTCTTTTACGAAGGAAATGGGTGGGAGGCGCTGCTTGGTGTTGAGGCCTAGTAGCTATCGTGGTCGCTGTGTACGCACGTAGTGGGGAGGAAGCCTTGCCCCTCCAAGGCAGCGAGGTGGAGCAAATGGAACATACCTTTCCCTTGTTCTTCGGCATGTTTGCAGTTGTCGAAGTCGGTTATTGTTTTGTGGTAAGTAAAGGGTGGGGAGTCGGGGGACTTGAGAGACGGGCGCAAGTTCTTATGTAGTGGCGGGACCCGTTGTTCTTGCACCAACAGTTGGATTCCAATACAGTCACTGTGGGATTGCCTGCCCTGCACATTGCGCGCTAATCGCATGGCGCTTGCCCATCTTGAGCCTAGCGTTGGGCGCTCACCCGAACAGCAAACCTCATTTCCTTGTGACCGTTTTTTAGTCTTACCATTTTGCAATCAACGTCATCGTGCGTATTCTCTTAAATGTGGACGACCAACTAAGAAGAAAAAAATTAAAGGAATCATGAGGAGCAGTGTCGGTGCATCTCTCGCTCGTCAGCAGCTCAAATTATTCAAAGTAAACTACGCGCCAGAGTACAAGAACTTTATCATCAACCATGTCGTCGTCGACTTCTCACACCCTCTGCACGAGACGCAGAAGCGCAGACAGGCTGAGCGCAAGAAGGAAGGACTCTGGTGGCATGCAACTACGGGCCTCGATCTGAACAAGTCGAGCTGTGTTCGAGCATGGGCAAGGCGCCGTCTACGCAATGCTGTCAAAGATGAGTTGAAAGAGCGCGGTTACGATGAGCGTGGTATGTTTGTCGATCTTAAGGCGATTCGAGAGAGGCCGGACTTGATGAATGTGCTGAGAGCAGGCAAGACGTTGAATCTTACGGGTAGTCTCAGATTGCATGTTCAGCCGCCTTTGATTCCGGCAAAGTATGCCGAAGTCCGTAAAGAGACGGGATTCGTTATTGAGGCTGTCGTGCAGGCGATGAAGGATGGTGTGGGTGGACATGCTCCGCTGAAGCAGACGAAGAAACAGCCTGAGTGGAATCATTCGTTTTCTGCAAAACGCCCGCCTCCATCCAGGTCGCGGGGACAGTACTCTAAGCAACGCATGGGATGATGAAAGACTGGCTTGGCACTTTACGGACGGATAGACTTGAGATCTCTGGGGCTCGAGCTTGTTCTCTCTGGTCGGAAGTGTCGTGGAGTAGAAGATATCGTCACCTTCACAGGTGACGATAGTCTCTCCGCTGTGCAATAACCGCATATGCACAAGTAGTCTGAAAACTACCAGCATTGCAAACGCGATGTCTATCAGCCAGGAGCGATATCTCGCGTTGCGACTGATGGCACCGGGTCCGGAGCTCAGTGAAGCTTTTCTTGCCACAATTTTAAGAAAAGTAACACGCCAGCTCAGGGTAACCCACAAGCTCGACGAGAGGGATGTGTTCAAGTCATGATAAGACGCTTTCTATGCCAAGGCTGGTGATTTGATTCATATTATGATTATTGCTATGGTAGTTGCTATCGGATCTGGTAGGGACATCAAAGTTGAAGACACCTACGCAATCTAGTGTCTGCTTCCGCTGTCCAACTAGCCAGTCCGCAGATTACAATCATAAGAGTATCGACCCTGCAAAGTAACTGCAGAATCAGTGTTAGTCCTATATCACCCAAAAAAACCCTCAACACCTCAGTGGCTCACGACTCCATCCGCCGGGGCTGTTCGGATACTGGCGTCAGTAGCGGCTTGCCCTGCCGTGCAATCCGAATGTTCTTCGAAAAGCCGGGAGAGCGACGTCGAGGGAGATGGCTGGGTGGGATGACCTCAGTCCAGAGACAAGGATGGGTACTTGTCCAGGGCCATGTTACATCATCTGATGTCCGTCCACGGTGGATTTGGCAAGCAATCCTTGTCGCCCATCGTACACAAGATCTGATGAATCGAATAGGGTTGGAAGAGCATGTACAACTCTTGTCCATGCACGTCCGCTGAAGAAATTTCTATCCATGCTCTACTTCATGGAAGCGTAGCACGGGTTTCGCATCTTTCCATAACTTCATCCAATTGAGATAGCCATGAAGGCATAAACCATAACAGCGCCAGTGATGCCTACCATCATAGATGACATGGCATGAGTGGAGGAGGCGGCCGAAGGTAATGGCGCACCTTCGAGTTCCATATCTGACGGCCTTGGTCTGTTGATCATGTTAGCATTACAATTCTAGAGCAACTCCAAATCGACATGAAGCAGGCAGAGTTTAGGGAACTTACACGACATCCAACATGTCAAAAAAGGCATATTTGCACCTTTCCCCGTCCTGCAGATTCTCATTGGTGAGCACGCTTGCTTCATTCGGGAAATCCATAATGGGGACTGCTGGGTAGAACTGCTTGTTCTTTATAATGTATTGTGCGAGGGCATAGAGGGCGTAGTTTTCGGCATTGTTAGCCGCATCATATGGCATCTGGGTAGACAGGCTAGCCAGCAGTTTGGCGCGCGTGGCTCCGTATGCATACTTGAGGGTCTGGCGGTCAGTGGGGCCATCACCTTGTTCGTTGAGCACACCAGCAAGCACTGATGTGTTTATTGCACCTTCCGAAGTGTCTATAAGCCATTCCGTGGTTGAGTTTGGTGGTGCTGGGATGGGTCGCTCTACGACTCCGGTGCCAATATCGGAGAAATGCATCACCATGCGTGCCCAGAGCGAAGCGCGATTGTAGTACTCCATCAGACGATCTTTCTGGATCTGGTCTTCTGCCTTGCTGTTGATACGCGCCTGGAGCGGGTCCATACGAAAGTAATCGGAGCAGAAGACAACGTGCGGCTCATTGCCAATGTTGTAGGCGGCGTGATTGCCCTCGCGCTTGTTGCCTCTGTCGCACAGGTCCATTGGGTCATCGCATCGTATGTGGATGTCAGCATTGACAGCGCCGTCGTTTCCCTGCAGGACTCCATAATTTGCCGCTCGTTGCAGGCTCTTTGCAATCATGTCTGTATAGTTTGCTGCTATCGAGGGGCCGAAGAATTCTCGTGCCGGCTGCGAGGTCAGATCGAAGGGCGTAGCAGCGGCGAACAGAGCTGTCATCTCGGCGAAGCCATCGCGGATGTCTTCAATCTCGGACAGATCGCAGCCTTCGCCGCCGGTCAAGGCGGTCGCGAACGTAGGCCTCGCGGGGTTCTTGTCGTCGCCGATGACGCCATCTGAGGCAGCGTGTACTTGTGTGACGAGGAGGCTGAGGAGGACAGGAGGAAGGCTGAGGAGCGAGGCGAGTGTGAGCATGTCGCCCTGGCGGTGGGCAACCGTCGGGTCGATCGATATTTCCGTGTGGTGTTCACGCGTGCTATGGGCATGGGAAGGCTGCAGATCTTGTTCTTGTCGAGCAGCAGAGGATTACGACTGCAGCGACGACGACGACGTTTGTCAGGCGGGAACCCAAGCTAGGGAAGAAGGGCGTGCTTCCAGGGTACCGCGGATACTATGGCTGGCGAAAAAGTGCCCATGCGCATGAAGGGGCATCTGCGGCTGCAACGCAAGGCTGTTCTCCAGTTTTATGGGGGGTGCTAAGACGCGCCGTGACAACCAGTTGTCCTGACACGAGAGCCTGAGACGGTAGCGTCGAGATGGCAGGATCCTGGGCGGCCGGTG
Source organism: Curvularia hawaiiensis (assembly GCA_026262405.1). NCBI lineage: Eukaryota > Fungi > Ascomycota > Dothideomycetes > Pleosporales > Pleosporaceae > Curvularia > Curvularia hawaiiensis. Next base: position 112,102 of record JAODYC010000032.1, read on the forward strand.
CCGTGCCAGGCGAGTCGGAACTGGGTGAGCTGCTTGCTCACACGAAGGCGTCGGGGCTGGACATGAAGAATGGCAGCAGACGGCGATGGAGCTGGACGCGAGCGGGCTGCGTATGCGCAATGAATGGTCTTGTGCTCGGTTTATGTTGCAGGTCGCTTGAAGCAGCAAAGATCGGTCGCGCATGAAACGGGACGTCAAGGCGCCAAGCGCCAGTCATGTGCGTGTTGTTAATGGTCTCACCATGTTTGTTCCGCCCGCGGACACGACGTTACCATTGCCGTGATACTGGAGCGTAGGCTTGGTATTGCCGGGACAGGCCGAGGATGCGCTCGATAGTGGTGTTGGTGCAGGATTCATGTCCGACTCGACGGCCGTACGTAGCGTGCAGTAGCTTTGCGCGAGCCAAGCCCACCACGGTGGCTGAGGGCTACCGGTCGTCCCATGGCACACCGACAGAAGCACTATACAGTGAGCAACGGTGGAACGACAGAGAGCGACGCAATGGCGGTCGACGGTGCGGCGCAGGGCAGCGGGGAAGGGTGTTCGGTTGTCAAGGGCGTCCCCCACTTCTGCCGACAGCCGTCACCTGCAAGCTCCCGGCCCAATCAGCGGGCCTCGTGGACGGCAAGGCGGGTTGACCGAGCAGAGGCGTGACGCCGTTGCCGTGGTTTGGCTGATCGATGTCGTTCGTGATAGATGAGTTGGCGTCAAAGGTGTGGTGGGGTGCGAGCATGGAGGCAATGGCCGCCGTCACCGCAGAGCCGCATGCTACCCACTCAGCATGTCGGCTCTGCACACCCTCCACGCACGTCAGGATCGGGGACATAAGAACGCCGTCTCTCTGCCCGTTGTTGGTGACGGTACTGTATCTGTCAAGCTATTTTGGTCTCGACGCCGACGGGCAAACCCCACAGACTCACGCACGCTAAGCCCTACCCTCGACCGTTCCCTCTCCATCTTGGTGCCGGGCATACAGCTCGCAGTCCTGTAAACACCCAGTGAGTCCTGATTCGCTTGCGCCGCCTTGCCTGCCTCGTCCGCAAGGCCATGAGACGCCTTTTGCCTGGCCCTCTATCCAATCACTTCTGCGAACCTGAGGCTGATGCTGCATGCGCCACAGCGAGCCAACCCCGCAAGTCCCACTACCATGTCTTTGGCAGCCCTCCGCCAGCGCGACCGCGTTGTAACACCCACCCTCCATGACTGGGTCCAGCAACCAGATCTCTCTGCTCGGTTGGTACACATCGGCGAGCAATACATGCACCGAACCCACGAACCGGACACGGCCAGTTTGGTGCTTGACTCCGAGACGGGCAAGAGCGCATCGTCCATGGCGCCCGCTCTTATCCATCAGTCCAATGCCTCGACCTACAGCCCTCCATCACTGCACTCGTGCTGCACCGAAGCGACCCCGACCGAGACGAGCATAAGCACCGGCCTCGTAAACCACCTGGCTGGCTTTCCCCTGCTCGATGAGGGCCAAGAGGGCGTGCTCGAGATACCCCAAGGCCAGACCAGAGCGCCAGTATACGAGTGTGCCTTTTGGTTCCTAGACTGCTCCTACATCTCCTACAACCAGGAGGAGTGGGAGAGACACTGCTTGTCCCATTTCCGCGGCGAGGAGCCTCCTCTGAAAGTGCAATGCCCATTGTGCGAGTGGACTGCACACACGTGCGAAAGCGGCGGCGGCCACGTAGTCTGGGCAATGCGCATGCACCATGTCGCATCCCACCATGTCATGTACGGCCAGACGCTGCGGACAAGCCGACCTGATTTTGAACTCTTCGAGTACCTATGGCAACGACGCTTGATTGACACTGAGGATCTAAAAGAGCTCAAGGCGGGTAACCACAACTTGAACCATCCACCGGGAAACTATGTTGAGACTGGCGGGCGACGACGAGAGAGAGGTGGACGACCACATCGGACGCAGCATGTGAGGATGGTCCGACAGCCAGCATCTCGTCAGCCTTGATCTTGGTTCTCATTGGCCTTTTCCCCATCTCCTTGCTCTTTCTTTTTTCCCCATTCCTCACGCATCTCTTCTTCGATGATTGTCCACAGATTGGCATACCATGGACACCTTAAAAAGCATAGCCCCGGCGTTTCCTTGGATTTCTTTTTGGATACTGCATAATACCTCTTCCCCTCTCTTTCTTAGCGCTKTCCTTTAGGCTGATGCCTGGAGTACCCCTACTATGGACTGTCTCACCTTGCCCGACTCTTCCCACCGAGCCGCTTAATTATATATTTCTTCAGAATAACACATTAGTACCATCATATTAATCTTCACCGTGACGAAAAAGCATGAGTACAACTAGCACATATTTTCTCCGTCACACAGTCTTATATACCTCACCTTCCCACAAACCGCGTCGCCCCGCACCAAGCCAACTCAGCCGCCCTCATAACTCCCTCATCCGATTCGCTGCACTAGAAAAAATGGAGACACAGCTGCCTCCAAACGTACAAGCTCTCCCCTTGTCTTTTTCCAAATGGCTGCCTAAAATGCGGGTTTTTGCTGGTTACGCAGAACAGGTGTTCGCGCCTTTGTACACTTTGGGACTAGACTGGCGTCCCACATGTGGAAGGTGTACGCGAGTGGGAACTGGGAGCGGAAATACAAGTACTCAATCGTTTCCTCTTTCTTGTTTTCCATTACTGGCTCGCCTGCGGTGATTGGCCTGTTAAAAAACTATTATAAAAGAAAAGGACCGTAATTAATCATGTGATACGTTTCGTTCTGATCGTTCCATCTTCACGCTTATCAGGGAAAATACACACATGCCCGTGAAAAGAGTTTATGCTATTAAATAAAACTTTTATTCAATTTCATTTCATCGAACCATATATAAGGTGAGAATACACTCCAGCTAGAGTTGAAAAAAAGCATACAATAGATATACTGTAGACTCTTCTCTCTCCAGTTGTGCTTCTCACCCATTCTCGTAGCAATCGTAGCAATACTAATTACATTCCCATGTTTAGTAGACATAAAAGTTCTGCGCATCACTATCCTGCTCGCGAATCTGCTTGTTCTTGCGCAGGAAGAGAATCTTGGCGAGCCAGGCCATCAACGCAGTCATGACGGAGAAGGCGGCGGAGGAACTCAGAGCAATCACGTACCTGGGCTCGTCGGACTTGGGCCACAGATAAGGAGTCCTATTGTATTTCCGTTAGTGGGCGTGTTCCATGGAAAGTAGACATGATCAGAGAGAGAGAGTGTGTG
>JAODYC010000032.1:128808-150412 GCA_026262405.1 Curvularia hawaiiensis
CGTCACCGTCACCGTCACCTTCGACCGCTGCTCGCCGCCGCAGCGCCCTCTCACTCTCGCGTTTCTTGCCTTTCCAATCGCGCTTCTTGGGCCCCAGAGCCAGCACCATGATTAGCCCGAGTGCGCCGTCCAGTCCACATGCAGCGTCGGCCCAGCCACTGACTGTGATTGCAGTCGTTTGTCCAGAGGTAGGCGACACGGCCAGCGGCTGCTGCTCCTCAAGGTAACGATTCGCGCCGCCTGTCCGCCTGCCCGCCTGCAGTGGACTGGACTCTACGACACGCCTCTGCCCACATGCGCTCTGCCTACCCGCCTGTCTGTCCGCTTGCTTGCTTGCTTCCTTCGGCCGCCCTAGTGGAAAGTCTGCATAGTCACCGATCACTTCGGCATGATCGGGCACACCCTGTTGAGTGAAACACCTCGCGTCCATGGTCCTTTTTCTGCTGGACCTCCGTCCGCCCTGCCGTGCTCTGGTTCCGCCCCCGGGCTCTGCTCTGGCTTACGAGGCGGACGCTCACCCCTCGTGCTGCCTGCACAGCTGAGCTTAGTAGAGCCGCCGCGGGCAAACGCCCAAAAGTACTTGAAGTAACTAGGTCGCACCGTGACGCCCGGCAGCCTGAGCCCTGCACCTTCCGGCCTCCGACGGCTGGCCATGATTAGATTAATGCAGGCGAGTCAAGTCGAGGGCACCTGATCCGTCTCCACCGTTGTTGCGATCCATGCTGGGCGTTCGCTGTTCAGCGTGCCAACGTGACATTGAGCTAAATGACCCCTCATCCTCATTGACCTTCACAGGTCCGTTTCCAGCTTCGACAAACGGACTTGCCTCGACTCTGTCGCGATTCTCGACACTGCCGCCTCGTGGCACAGTAGCCGCTCCTCCACCGTGCTTCACCTTTGACCTCGTTCACCTCGTGCACCCACTGGTACCAACAAACGCCCCACGCACTTGCTAAGCCGCTGATAAGGCTTCCATGACCACTGTTCGAGCCTTCTGCTCCACCTCTCTCTGCCCAACCACTACCTCGACTTAGGGAGCAGCCGACTGTCTACTCACCTATTGCAACATCTTCTTTGATAAATTCCGACATTTGCGTTCGCTCAGCACAGTCTCCGCTCTCCGCTCGCCGACAAACAGCTTCGACCCAGCTGGACCCAAGTGCGCTCTGTTCACCTTCTGGAAAGAAAGCTCGTATGGCTGAGCATGACTACGGTGCCGCTTCATGGGCTCAACTTGCGACTGGTCCCGGACATCAGGGTGCAGAGCTGGCCGCCCCGCTTCTGTCCGCACATGCGCCATTTCAACAGCAACTCCCGCCTCTATATGGAGGCGTGTACATGCCCATGAGCAACCACCAAATCCCCCAAGACCGCAGCGTACTGGACGGTCCTGCTAGCAACCAGCTCCACGATCGCTCACCGCATCCACCTGCTGGGCCTCGTTACCCATACTACCACCCGCACATGTTCTCGTACCAGTTCACGGGCCATCCACGACCACCGCCTTCTTTCTGGACCGGAACCGAGCAGATACATTCCAACCAGTCGCTTTCCAACCCTGGCAACATGATGCAGAGCTATCTGCCTATCCAAGCAATGGGAACACCACAGAACAATCGACTGGCCGCACCTCTGAACACAGGACCTCCGTCGTTTATTCGACGTCGTAACGAGCACAGGGCGACAGTGGACGCACTTTCACGGAGCCCTCATGCGGGGGGTATGCGCACCCCTCACGAAGGCCATCGTCGGGAATCAGCACATCCGGAAGCGCGGCTGCACAGCACTAGGTCACAGCCCCACGAACGTGGTCAGCCAAATGATCAAACCTACCCTGTCGCAGGACATCGCCCGTGGATGTCGCCTGGAGACCATGGACATCGTGCAGACCGTAGCACCTCTCCAAGAACATCAAATCGCCGCAGTTTTGAGAGGTATTCGGTCGACCTCTCACCTTCGAGCACGTCATCTGACGCCGAAGAGGCGGCCGCCAGAGCGCCACCCCCAAATCGCATGAGGAATCGACCACCAAGAGATTCGCGGCCGCGGTTTACTGGGTACCGCCCGCCTATTGACCCTAATGTTGCCACCCCGAGACAGATCCAGGAACTCAAAGACAGCCTTCCGCGGCGTTTGCCAAGCGAGCTTGCCGATGATGCGTCCAAAGCTTGTGACATCTGCCAAAAGGACTATTCCACGACACATGTGTCGCCTACAGAAGAGGATGAAATTGCCGTAGTTCTAACGTGCGGACATACCTTTGGAGAATTTTGTATTTCCCAATGGGTAAGTGCTGATGACTTCCAAGTCGACGATGCTGGCTGATCCCAACCTAGTTTGATACGTGCCGAACCCATAAAAACAAAGTCACATGTCCCATGTGCCGCAAGCAGCTTATTGACACGCCACGATATTTCCAGGCCATGATGAATTCGTTCCCTCGTAATGGTCAGGCCTTTGTTGACCTCTTGGCTCGCGAGCAACTCCTGGGAAACGGAGTGCCACGTGAAGTGTACAACTTTTAGGGCCCTGGAGGATGACGACTGTTGGGCGCAGTGGAGAGCAGGGAACATGCGGCATGAGATTATGTCCTAACATGTGCTGTTTCCATGTCACTGCGCGCCTTTGGTGTCTAGGTGTCTGGAACTATGATATCACTCTTTGACGTGGATTGCCTGTTTTGGCCCCCATGTATCGACGGCGTTTCTGCGGGCGGGGTATGGTGTTTTTCCGGACAGATCAACTTACTGCAAGGGCTGGCGTTTGGATGACTGGGGCATGGCTTCGGAGGGGCTTGTATTTAATATATGAAGAGCAATGAAGACTACACCAGCACACCTGCATGCTAAAAATGGCAATCTTAACCCTTGACGGCGATCCCAGAAGGGGGTTCCACATGCCCAGGGAACCTGGAATTCATCGTTGCCCGGAGCAGACTTAGCCCAAAACACGCACCCCACCATCAACACGAAGCTGAGCACCATCCGCCTGCGTTTGTTTTGTTGCAGGCTCTGCAAGCTACTGACATCGGGTTTCCATCTGGGCGACTGCTTGCGCTTGTGCAGTGAATCAACACTGGCTTGCTCCTTCTTGTTCTCCGTCGTTGCGACGACAGTGCCCCCCACTCGCAACCGCCCCTTCTCCGTCGCTATCGGGTAGACGAGTATGGAAGCCAACAACAGAGACAACATCCAGCTACCTACTCCACCACCGCTACTCCACACTCGCGGCGACAACATGGACCGCCCCGGTACGCCCAACGAGGCCTTTATCAGCCCACAGCAGACGCCCCAAGGCAGCCCGAGCAAACACCACCAGCCGCCGGGCGCATTTGATCTGCCACATGTTTTCGAGAATGCCATGCGATTACTGCCCACTGTGGGCTCTCCCAGAACGAAACCGACATCACCAACTTCGCCTAGCAGATTGAAACTGGGCGGCGGCGGTGGTGAGGAGGCAGACCACGCGGGGGCGGACTCAACCACTGTTGCACCGGGCTCCCCAACGCGCAGATCGAATCAAGAGAACGCCCCGCCTGGCGGCCGCTCTAACCTACACAAGGACAATGGCCATATGACACATGCAGCGCAGTCGCGACAGGAGCCCTACCGGACGCGCGACACTGAACAGTCGACACGGTACTTGAACGGTCCACAACGCCTTTCTGCTGAAGATCTGGAGAAGGCAAGGAAGCCAGCAGTAAAGCGTCTTGCCAATGTCACTCAACTGTGTAGGTACACTATCCTCTCGTTCGTTGGAACAATACTGATCAGCCGGACAGACTTTCTCGACTACTACTACGACCTCCTCACCTACGTACACACCCGTCAAACCCGACTCGCTCAATTCAAGGCCCAAAACCCTCCTCCACCTGAGACACCCGAAGAAGACTACAATAATGCTCTTACGCAATACCTCGGTCGCGAGCGTGCCAACCTGCGCAAGCGACGCACTCGATTACGGCAAGGCGATTTCCAGATTCTCACACAAGTTGGCCAGGGTGGTTATGGACAGGTATACTTGGCCCAGAAGAAGGACACTCGTGAAGTCTGTGCCCTAAAGGTTATGAGCAAGAAGCTACTGTTCAAGCTGGACGAAATTCGCCATGTCCTAACGGAGCGTGACATCTTGACCACTGCTAAGAGCGAGTGGCTTGTACGCTTGCTCTATGCCTTCCAGGACGACAAGAGTATTTACCTTGCCATGGTGAGTTGCAGTACGTGCTGCGGCAGCAAGACTGCGAGCTAATGACCATCAGGAATATGTTCCCGGAGGTGACTTTCGTACGCTGCTCAACAACACCGGTGTCCTGCACAACCGACATGCGCGCTTTTACATTGCCGAAATGTTTACATGCATTGACTCGCTGCATCAACTGGGATACATTCATCGAGACTTGAAGCCTGAGAATTTCTTGATTGACAGCACTGGACATGTCAAATTAACCGACTTTGGTCTTGCCGCAGGTATCCTTGCCCCTTCCAAGATCGAATCGATGCGTATAAAGCTGGAATCCGTCAGCGACGTCATCTCACCATTTGGTCGGCCTATTGAAGAACGGTCTGCAGCACAGCGACGAGACAATTATCGTTCCCTTCGCGAGCGAGATGTGAATTACGCAAAGAGTATCGTAGGTAGTCCGGATTACATGGCACCCGAGGTGCTCAAGGGCGAAGAATATGATTTCACTGTCGACTATTGGAGTCTGGGGTGTATGCTCTTCGAAGCATTGGCTGGCTACCCGCCCTTTGCAGGCGCTACAGTTGATGAGACGTGGCAGAACTTGAAGCAGTGGAAGAAGGTATTGCGAAAACCAGTGTACGAAGACCCTTCGTACTTTCTGTCCAAGCGCACCTGGGACCTCATTGTACGCCTCGTGGCCTCCAAATCGTCCCGCTTCCGTAACATCTCCGAGATCCACGCCCACCAGTACTTTGCTGAGGTAGATTGGACAAAGTTGAGGGAGCAAAAGGCGCCGTTCGTACCAGAGCTGGACAGCGAGACTGACGCTGGATACTTTGATGACTTCGGCAACGAAGCCGACATGGCCAAGTACAAGGAGGTGCACGAGAAACAGGCTGCTTTGGAAGCAATGCAAGACCGCAATGTCCAAATGGGCAAAAGTCTCTTCGTTGGATGTAAGTACTGGTCTCGATGGATACTAAGTCATCTCGCTAACAGTACTGCAGTTACCTTTCGTCACAAGAAACCAGCAGAGGAGAATGGCAAGTCGCCAAGCCCTAGAAAGCCACTTCCTATGGTCGACGAGAATTTTGGTACCATTTTCTAGAGGCATGGTCCTCCTTCACACCGTAGCACTGGTTGCAACGGCGCTTTTATGCGTTTGGTAGGGATAGGGATTTTCTTTGAAGCATCTGGTACTCGGACACTTAGGGTGAGCAACGGGACGGATGCATACGAGGAATGCTTTCATGATTTGAGCCAAGACGACATGGAATAGTTTAGATTCCGGCGTTTGGTGGGAGGAGCCTTTTGTATTTGTTTTGTCGGGCAGTTGCACGGCATACATTTGAAGATCGTGTATCAGTAGACAAGGAACGCACGAGTATTATGACCACTGTTTGCGCTACTTTTGTTCAAAGTGCCGCATTACACGCTGTCACCTGACCACGTCTTGCGATGTCGTGCATGGACGCGGAGCGCCACGCGAATCGGCAGTTCCCGCCGCTTCATCATCCCCCTCTCTGGAGACAGTGCACCTAACAAGAAACCCCACCCATACGCCCACGCTGCGGCAATGCCTGGTCTAGTTCGAAGAGGGCGGAAGCGCCCGTCTCTGGCCGTCAGCCAGCATATAGAGGAGCAGTCTGACGACTCTGCATCGAGCAACAAACGCGCCCGCCATGGCCGAAACGCGTCCGACAGTCCCGCCCGCAGCATGTACACGCAGAACGATGATGCAAGCGACACAAGCGCATACAGTCAAGACAGTTTCCAGCAGGGCTCCCTTGTCAGGGTGAAGTTGAAGAACTTCGTCACATACACGGCTGCCGAATTCCACCTGGGTCCCAGTCTAAATATGGTCATTGGTCCAAACGGAACAGGAAAGAGCACTCTTGTTTGCGCAATATGTCTAGGCCTTGGATGGGGTAGTGAACACCTGGGAAGAGCCAAAGACTTGGGTGCTTTCGTCAAGCACGGTGCTACTGAAGCCGTCATCGAAATCGAGCTCGCAGTAGGCCCAGGCAATGGTCCAAACCGCATCGTCCAACGTACCATCCGCAAGGAAGACAATAAATCTGTATTCTTCCTCGATGGCAAACGCGTCTCTCAAATCGCTGTTACGACTTTGGCTAAACAGTTCTCCATACAAATCGACAACCTTTGCCAGTTCCTGCCTCAAGACCGGGTTGTTGAGTTTGCCAGAATGAGCGATGTTGACCGTTTACGAGAAACTCAGCGCGCCGCGGCACCCCCACACATGGTTGAGTGGCACGATGAACTCAAGACCCTACGTACCGAGGAACGAAATCTCCAGAACAAAGAAACAAACGAGCGCAACTATTTGGAAAAGTTGGAGAAACAGCAGAACGCAACTAAGGATGACGTGGACCGCTACCATCAACGCGAAGGCCTGTTGCGCAAATCAAAATGTCTCAAAAAGGTCAGACCAATGATCGAGATCAAGCTGCTCAAATCCGATATTTTGAAACTCAAAGAAGACCGCAGACTGGCCAGTGTAGAACTGGACCAAATCAAGGAAGACTTGGAACCAACACGCAGAGCTCTATCACAAGTAGAGACATACCGTGATCAGATTGAACAAGTTGTAAGTGTTCGCAAGAACCGCGCCAACTTGATCAAGACACAGGCCGAGAAGCTCTTCAAGAACATCGAGGTGGAGAAGGCCAAAGCAAGCGACTTCGAAAGCCAGATTCGGGCTGAGCTGAATTCCAAAAAGTCGCGTGACAAGGACATTGTCCGCTTGACTGCAGACATCAATAGGCTGGAACAGCAAAGACAAAATGCGGCCGTGGAATACGATGATGCGTCGTATGAGAGACGCAAGGCAGAAATTCGAGCGAAAGTCTCCTCCATCAGCAACAGTGTGACTGACAAGCAAAGTTTGGCAGTAGGCCTAAAAGAACGCGCCCAGGCAATTGCAGGGGAGCACGCAAAACTCAAAACGCAGCGGGAGCAGCTCAACACTCAGAGTGGTAAGAAGGCAAGCCTTCTGTATAACCTCTCCAAAGATACTGCAAGAGCCTGGCAATGGATCCAAGACAACAAGCACACTTTGAATTTCAAAGGCGAAGTTATTGGTCCGCCAATCCTGGAATGTTCCATCCTCGATGCTGAATATGCTCAAGCTCTAGAAGGCCAGCTGAGAAAAGGAGACGTCCTTGCAATTACCTGTACTCATATTGATGACCAGAGGCTATTGTCGAAACGTCTCTTGACCAAGGTAGCCAGTGGAGGCCTGGGACTTCATGACGTTCATCTTCGAACATCCATTAAGCCTCTCGATTCATACAGACCGCCTGTTGTGAGAGAGGACCTCGAAAAATTTGGCTTTGAAGGTTATATACTAGATTACATCCAAGGACCCGATTCTGTTTTGGCCATGCTTTGCGATAACAACCGCCTGCATCAGATAGCTTATGCTCCGAAGGCAATCTCAGATGAGCAGCACGCAGCCGTATCAAACAGCCCTATTCGCAATTGGGTCAGTGGCACGGAAACCTTCCGCGTTGTTACGCGTAGAGAGTACAATGCCACTTCAACGAACGTTGTCAAACTTAGGCCGGCCAGATGGTTTACGGACCAGCCAACCAACACAGAGGAGATACGCGCGATCGAAGCCAGGATGACAGAATTAGTACGAGAGAAAGATGAGATACACGAAAATTTTGCTTCCGTCAGCAAAGAGATTAAGACTCTCAAACAAGAAATCCAGGAGCTCAAGGATGAGAAGGAAGAGATACAAAAAGAGCAAGACCAGATGAGAAGAGCTCTTGCTGAGTGGGAAGCTATTCCTGACAAGATTGCATCTAAAAAGACTCAGCTGGAGGATTACACAAAACAAAATGCAGAAATCAACGATCGTGTCCGCGAGATTAAGGCGCAAGATCGCGAGACGGCATTACGTGTAGCAGCCCTGACACTAGATTATGCTGTAAGTAGCCAATCCTACGGTTAACATACTCTGCTGATATCTGTATAGAAAACAGTAACGCACATGCGCACGTTCCACGAGTCACTCATTGAAGCTGAGATTCGGCTCATTGAAGCCAAATCGGAGCTCAACGCTTTACGAAATGAAAACAGCACAATGTTAGCAAGGCAGCAGACGAAAGAGGCTGAGGTCCAGGAACTGGCAAATCGCATCAAGCGTCTCCGTGATGAATACACGAAAAAGACAGCAGCCACCCAGCAGGACATTGAGACGTTGACCGAAGAGGAGAAGCAGATCGTATTAGAGTATCGCGAGCTTCCCTCCTTCGACGATCTTGAGCGGGAAGTTCAAGCCGTCGATGCACGACTGGAGATGATGGCTGAAGGCAATCCTGGTGCTATCAAGGCCTATGAGAAGCGTGAGGAGGATATCAACAGGACGCATGAGAAGCTAGCGGAAATCATGAACGACCTCGACGAAAACAGGGAAAAGATCACAGAAATTCGTGAGCAGTGGGAGCCCGAGCTTGACGCACTCATCAGCAAAATCAGTAACGCCTTCGCACATAACTTCCAGCAAATCGGATGTGCTGGCGAGGTCGCTGTATTTAAAGATGAGGAGGATTTTGACAACTGGTCCATCCAGATCTCGGTTCGCTTCCGGTATGTTCCAGTTCACGTCGTCTGCACATGCGTTTAGTTAACACACTCAAACAGTGAAAACGAGCCGCTCAGTGTTCTCAACTCTCACCGTCAGTCCGGTGGTGAGCGTGCTGTCTCCACTATATTCTACCTGATGGCTCTGCAGGATCTCGCCCAATCGCCCTTTCGCGTCGTCGACGAAATCAATCAAGGTATGGACCCGCGGAACGAGCGCATGGTACATGAGCGCATGGTCGACATTGCCTGCCAAGAACGCACAAGTCAATATTTCCTTGTGACACCAAAGCTTTTGACCGGCCTCAAGTTTCATCCTAAGATGAAGGTACATATTATCAACTCTGGCGAGCATATTCCTGACTCGAAGACTCTGAAGGACGGCTGGGATTTGAGTAGTATGGCCAAAATCGCGCTTAGGACAAGAAAAGGCGTTGCCGTTGCGTGAGGTTGGATCAGGAAGAAAACAAGGCGTTCTAAAGCATTCGTGCAAAAAGTATCGGAATGTTTGTTTGGGTGCATGGTGTCTGGGCGCTGATTCTTGTAGCAATGGTGACGGTATTGGTTCTCCTGATGATAATGGTGGGGGAGCACACGATATTTGATACCTAGATTTATATACCCTCGCCTGTTCTAAATCGCACGTCCTATGATTGACGCCTCCAATTTGTGATGTTGTGTTTTGTACAGCAGTAGACTACTCTTCTATGGTCGCTCGTGTATGTACATGTCAAGACATACTCATCTGCTTCAGCTGCCCCGCTGCTAGACAGACATAGCAATCGCATTCTTGAAATAATAGGAATTCTTTCAGTATGGTAGAGGAAAGCTCGTGTCAACCGTACTCCAAATGATGTGTACATTTCAACGCTTCCTTCTCATACAGAGAGCAGCGAGGCGATGCAAACACCGCAAGTCCGAGCACTAGGCCTCACTCAGCAAAATGCATCAACAAAAGCACCGCTGCCAACCCCTTTGGTAAACTGCTTAGGTACTCAATAACTAAGCCTACACAGCGAACCTGTCTGTTGCTTCCGAAATATCTTTCTCGTCTTATTTGAGGCACATGTACCCCTCTTGCTTGTCTTAGCTTTCGTTTTCCCGTCGTTACACAGCCCCAGCTGCAGCAAGCCCGCTGTGTTACGCGTGCAACGTGGAGGGACGAAAAAGGCACCGTTTCAGCGTTATACACTGCATGGGTTTGTTGTCTTCGCTGCAAAAACAATAACGATAGCGGGCGATGGTTGAGAATGAAGAGATTTGCTTGCATCATGTATAGCGACAATGCTGAACATGTGAGTTTGTCTCTGCACTTCAAAAACTTTGTCACTTGTGCACTAGAGAATTTAAAGACATGAATCAAGTGATCAAGTGACTATCCTTCCAAACAAGGAAGCAAGGGGCTTCTGGAGACTATCTCACCCGATATCTTGAACACATAGTAACCCACTGCCAAGCATAAAGGCTTACTGCTTAATCTAGTATGAGGAGGCAAATCTTTGAAGCGATCATTCCCCTCACTTAGCCCTTGTTTTCCCGCTGCAATACTGCTAGGAGACGTGGTCGAGCAAAGTAGTACTGCAGGTAGCACTGCGGTAAATGAGCCATGCATGACCAAGTCTGGGGCAACTGACTGCAGCTTTTCACAAGGACTCTTTCGTTTCCTCTCCTTTTTTGTACTTTCTCTGTCTTCATCGTGTCCGTTGCGTTGCTCTACTTGTATTGTGGAATCAAAGTCCCTTTCCCTCCTCCACCTACTGTCGTCGCAGAAACCAAAATGCTGATGCTGGGTAAAACGATCGTATTGTGTAGCTGTGCTGTGGCACAGGCTAGTATTCAAGCACACCAGCTATTCAGAAGATATTACAACGGTGAGGCCAGATATGTAAGTGGAAATGAGTTATATTCCGTGCTTTTGTATCTTCGATGATGAGGAAAACAAGAAGATGATACAAGCACCAGGCAGCGCATTTTACTAACTCCTTCTACTAGCCACGCACTTTCGACCCGTTACTCCATGACGCCGAGTCCTCTATACCCCGGGCTGATGCTTTCTCTGAGAAAATAACATACACGCCATCTTCCCTGCCCACAACCACGGATTCCGCACCGCGCCTCAGCCCCGCGGCAAAAGCCGGCATAATAACCACCTGCGTCGTTGTTTTCTTTCTAGTTTTCTTTCTCGCCCTCGAACTCGCATATCTCGGGCGTCAGCGACGTGCCCGCGCGGTTCAGCAAGCGCAGCGCGAGATCGAGCAAGGGGATGTGGAGCTGGACAACGTGAAGCGCGGCAGGGAGATCAAGGAGAATGTGGTTTTGGAGAGCCAGGTGGAGATTGTGGTTGGGGGAGAGGAAGAGGTACAGGGAAGTAGTGGGAAGGAGAGTTGGGGGAAGAGATGGGAAGAGGAAGAGGAGGCGAATGGGGAGGTTGGGGCTTGGGGGAGGGAAAGAAGGGGGATGAGTTTGCAGAGGAGGGAGTACTAAGTGGGTTTTGAACGAGAGGTTTGAATAGAAAGGAAAAATGTCGGAGGGATAACGCGAGAAGGTGGTGCTGTTTTGGGGAGGTGATGTATGTGGGCAAAAGTAGTCCAAAAGGGGAGGGCTTTTTAGCATAATTGAACTGGGTGAGATAAAGCCGAATATTCACTGTAAGAGCCTGTTTTCTCTTTGAGTTCTCTTAAGTAGTATAGCAAAAGTCCATGCATCATCCGGACACTAAGTGTGTCAATTTGGAAGCTTACACTTGTCCAACTTGTTGGTAATCCGTTCATTACATGGAAAAATTCTTTCATAGAAATCGAACATTGGGAATATATTCAAATACATAACTTCTTTAAAATAGCATGACTGATGCATCTAGGCCCATGAGAAGTGCTCAGTGTGCAAGTACACGCCTCCTGTCTTGGTACCACCGACTATCTTCAAGTTCTCCGCTGCTACAGCATTCCGTACATCATTTTGCATCGTCTTAGGCCCGCAAACATATACGTTAAGCGTCTCATTTGCACTCGCTACTTTCTTCGCTTCTTCCTGTACGATATGAGGTAGCTGTGGTCGGCCATTGTACTCTTTGCTGGGTGCAGCGGTTGCATCTTCTTTTTCGATATCTACTACCATGTCGTTTGAAGCTTCAGAAGGCACAGAGCGAGTCGTTGGCTGTGCTATTTTTAGTGGGAGGTCCGCTTGCTCCGCAGCTTCTCCGGTGAGGTAGACTTGAATTTGAACGGACGAGCTCGCGGTTGGACATTGTTCAAGCATGGATTGTACGGTTTTTTCGAACCACATACGACTTTGGACATCTCGGGTCGCAACCACAATGCGTAGCGACGTGGGGTTTCGGCGCGAGATGCGAGATACTGTCTTGCTGACGCTTTCCAGTCGTCCCTGCTCTTCGTCCATGGAAGCTGTAGTCGATCGAATGAAATGCTCGATAAATGGCAAAGTCCATCCTGCGCCGGAACCGCCAGCAATGACAAGAAGATGGTCTGCATTACATAGGCGTAGCCAACTGACGCCACCATATGGGCCATCCACGATGACTGGTATGTCGCCATCCGGATTAGTGAGTGCATGTTGATAGAGCTTGTTTGTAAATCCGCCCTGGTGGCGAATGTAGAAAACTAGCTCATTTGCTTCTCCGGATCTCTTGGTAGGCGACGAACAGATTGTAAACGGATGAGAGGTCAAAGCTGGTAGAATACCAAAACCCGTAAAGCGCAAAAAGCAGTGCTGACCAGGTGTCCACCGAAACACTGCTGGAATGGTGATACGCGTAAACCCGTTCTCTTCGACAGAAAGGTGAGCTCGTTGAGTCCACTTGTATTCAAATACTGTGCGAAACCACGGGTAGATGAAGCAAGGAACGTATACGGCGGCTGTGGCAACAAAGTAATGCCAACTTGTCAGTGTGTGGTCGCAGTGCCAGAAGAAAGTAAGCATAAAGACGACAACAGCAAAGAAATGCGTTGCTTTGAAAAATTCATATCCACGGTTTCTGAATAATACGTTAGGTGTGATTCGAGCACAAGGATGGTTACTGACCGAAAGAAACTATGCGAAGCAAATGTAAGCCAAGCTTGGAAGACAAGCGCGACTATTCCAGTCCAATAGAACAACAGACTACTCGAAAAATGATGTTCCATGTCGTGCCAGTGAATATGATACACGATGAAGGGAAATGTATGTAGCAGCGCGAGAACGAAAAAGGCATATGCAATCCATCGATGGAACACTTGGAGCCGCTCATACGACACTCCAGTGAGCAGTGTGATCCAGTTCGTTTTACTAGCAGTAGCACTGGCAATAGTTAGTATATGGTTTGCGCTTTTTAGGTAGCCATCAAACGCACAACAAAAACGGCATACAAGCCAATGCCAACCATCCTGATCGTGTAGCCAACGGTGGTGAATTACCAAACTTCTTGCTGGCCCAATAAAACGGCTGAGGGGCTAGATCCATGCCTTCTCGAGGGGTTAGCGTACAACTTCTAAGCGCATATGTGTTTCCAGAAGAGGAACTTACAGAAAAAGTATGTTGTGCCGGCGGCGCCCAGCAAAAGTACTCCAATAGGCGCAGAGTTCCATTGGAGCTGTCGCACATGGAAACCACGATATGACAGGTACCGTGACCCAGCTACTAATTTTCGCCATAGCGATATTTGTTGACTGTTTTGCTGTCGTAGAAGAATCGAAGAAACGAAATGGGCAATGATGAATATACCAATCCCACTCATGAAGAAGGCGACGGTCGGTAGAGCAAAGACATAGTCTGCAACATACCTGAAGGACATCAATAATGGACTTGGCAGTTGTATGAAAAAAAAAAGGATTATAACTGACCAAAAGTGCCAGCGCTGCTGATACCACGCACATTCCTCTGGCGTCTTCTTCCCACACTCGAACATGCGCATGCCCGTGAGCGTGACGCCCGGTGAAAGCCAAGCAGCATTTTCCATGACAACAAGAATTTTCGATGACCCCAGTTCCAGCGGAGAAGACAGAGAAAGAGTCCTCTGAGAAAACTCGAGTTAGGAAGTAGAAACAGAATTTCAGCGTCCAAGTATGGAAAAAGACAAAGTTCCATCCGCACCCAACAATATGTACGACATTAAAACCCCCCTTCCGTCACACACGCAACGCAACACTAACCTTGACCCCGGCTACTACGAAATCCAGCTCAAACCCCGACACCGACTATATCCCTGTGCATATTGCTATCCACCGGGGCGACCCACTCGCAAAAGCTTGCGATTGCTTGTTTCGAGAGCTTAGTATTGATTTCACCGGGAGTACCGGGGACTAGTGCCGAGCGTTCATCCAATGGGATACAAGGTAGCTAGAGAAAGAGCATATTTGAGCAAGTTTCTCAGCCCGAACGACTCCCCTCCGTTGCCATGCAGAAACGCTATTGAGGCGTTTGGGAAGGAGGTGAGGAGGGGACTGGTTTGGAGTGGGACGCGCGTATGGAGATATCTTTTTCCTCTTTTTTCTTCCATTCGGCAGGTTGAGTGATATATATCGCGCGCGCGCGTGTGTGTGCGAGATGCGTCAAGGGAGTTTAAGGCCTATTTCTCCCTCTCTCGCACATGGAATCTTGCTTCGCACTTTATCTCTTCATTAACATAATATAACCTACCTTACTCATTTTCAGCCTCACAATCCACACAATCCACACACCTACCCCTCGCAACCTCGCAATCAAGGCCTCCCGAATAAACAACCATGGACATGTCCATGCCGTCCTCCTCCTCCCCCACTTCCTCCGGCATGCAAATGACCATGTCCACCATGTCCATGACCTTCTTCACCTCCACCACCCCCCCCCTCTTCTCCCTCTCCTGGACCCCCCACACAGCAGGCCAGTACACTGGAACATGTATATTCCTCATCGTCCTGGCAGCGCTCTTCCGCGCACTCATCGCCATTCGCTTCAATATCTTCGATGTCTTGGCGCGCGTCAAGGGGTATCCTGAGGATATGGGGTTCGAGGGGCCAGGGAAAGATGAGAGAGGAGGAAGAAGAAGGGTGAGGGGGTGGAGGGCCAATGAGGCGGTTTGGGTGGCGGGGATGGACGTGGGGATTGCTGGGGTGTCGTATTTACTGTAAGTGTTCTCCATTCTCGTGTTATATTGGGGTTTGCGGAGTTGGGCGTCGTATGGTGCGGTGTAGTTGTATGAAACACGAGACTGACAGAAGGGACAGGATGATAGCGGTTATGACTATGAATGTGGGATATTTCATGTCGGTGCTTGCAGGCGTGTTTCTAGGGAGCTTGGTGTGTGGTAGGTTCATGGGTGGATCGGCGGCGCATTGAGACGATAAGGCGTGTGGTTGGACGAACTATGAGTTGGGAATGGAGAGATGAAATGGGTTTTGCGATGTTCTTTGTAGCTCTTGTATTGAAACAACCCAATAGGGGGCTGTTTTTCGGCACTAGTGATTTCACATGGCTGATAGTTATACACATTTTACTTGCTGTAAGTAGTAAGATTCTTACTAGAAAAGAGCTTCGAATAAATACATGAACTGGAAGGATGCTACAATAGTGACACTGGCAGATACAGTTGTCTTCGTTGCCTTCATTAACGTCATATCACACTTAACCCACACTATATACAAAAGCTCCATGTCAATCATCGTGGCGCTTTAAATGCTGGTAAGCATGCTCGCAACACCGGCCCAGGTCTCCAAGACCGTCGGCCTGATTTGGTTCGCCGGTAGTGTGAATCCGTAGGAGCCGGTGTCTCGCAGCTCGTAGGTGTACGAGAAAGTCGCATTGCCAACGACATCGGTGTAATCGGTCGACGAACCAGTGGTGGCATAGAGAGTGGAGCAGCTGGGACCAACGGTGTAGGAAGTGCCCGAGACACCGCGAATGGCAGATTGAGCGCGCGTGGCAAGGGTGCGGTGCGCTGCGTCGTTCTCAGGGCGGGCACTGCAGTCGTAGCCGTAGGGCCAGAGGATGTATTGGCCGTAGGAGCTGGTGGTTGCGATATTAGTTGTTTGTTTAGAGTGAAAAGGGATTGGAGACATACTGAATATCGAGGTAAAGACTGATTCCGCGCGAAGCCTTCAGAGTATCGACTTGGGCTTTGACGGCCTTGAGCTCCGGGGTGTCTCCAGCTGCGAGGCCCTTGTATGTCTCGGAGCAGGGGCTGGTGGACGCTCCGCCGGTCAACTCCCACTTGTATGGCCAGTTGCCTATGATAAAATGTTAGTGTCTTGTTCACGAGATACTGCATGCTTTCTTACGGTTGATGTCGCGACCAACGCATGAGCTGCTGCTGACAGTCTGGCGGTTCTTGCGCCAGAGACGGTCCGTGGTTTGCGAGTAGACGAATCCGTCGGGGTTGACAATTGGGGTGATGTAAAAGTCAAACTTGTCAACGAGAGCCTTGATGCTCGAGTCGGAAGAGTACTTGGTCAGCAGCTGCCATGCGAAGTACCTGAGGTTGTGTCTTAGTAAAATGGTCATTGACAACTTCAGTTGGGTAGCTTACTCAGTAGTCATGGAAGTAATCCACTCTCTGGCGTGAACGTTTCCATGGATAATGACGGCGGGCTTGGAGCCCTTGCCACCACTACCCCAGATGTGAATGCCAGTCAAGGCGCGTCCCTGGACCGAGTTGCCAAGGGTCACAATCTCTGATTGGCCGGTGTAGCCAGCTTGCAGGTCACGGAGGAATTGAAGGTGATCGGCATACGGGTGGTAAGCCGTAAACCAAGACTCGCTAGGAACTAATTTTGGTAAGTATGTAGCGTAGAATCTGGAAGTTAAGTAACAAACCCGCATAAGTTCCCATCTCGCCTTCCTCTTTGAGAGCAGCACCAACATCCTCGTTGATGACCTTGCTCTCGGCAACCAATGCAGTCAAGGCGTCGAGGTTTTCGGGTGCAACGACGACGTCCATTTCGGCCGACTTGCCTGGGTTGAGGACGTGGGCCGCCAGGTCCTCAATCTTAGCCTTTACGTCATCGGTGCCAGACACACGCAGGACCTTGAAGCCATCGTAGTTGATCTTCTTACCGGCTCTTGGGACGGCGGTGCCCAAGGCGGAGGAAGAGAGGAGAAGAGCGGAGGTAAGAAATGTGGCCTTCATGATTAGAGATGTAGACACCAACTGTGCGAGAGCGTGGTATAGTTTAGATGATGGCAACGGGCTGCTCTTTATGCTTCGCGATAGTTACAGGCTTTCCGCATCCACCTTCCTGTCAAGTAGCACCGCCGCCATGTCCCCCGGTTCCCATGTAGAACCCCCATGGAATAGGCAGGTAGGCGATCTGCATGACGGGAGATGTTCACTGGAATGAGCCCGACATGGACGTTCCAAGCGCGGGAGAGGGTCATTCAAAGGGGTCGGTATGCTGGCTGACGACCTGGATGGATGATTAATTTATGGAATCACTTGGCGCGCTGGCTTCGCGACGTGGGCGCAGACAAGGTGATTGGTCCGGAGACGTTTGGACTTGCTGCTTTAGGCAGGTGTCGGGCTCGAAGGGCTCGGAGACTATGCTGGCTAGTCTTGGCCGCGCGATAGGGCGAATCCAGGCTGGGATAGCTGGAAGACGTGATCTTGGGGTAATGGGTAGCTGGCTGACTTGGTGCAGTGTAATGAGTACCTGCTTCGAAGCGAGAGGCTGGACTAGGAAGGAGATGATCACAAGGCGTCTGCCAAGTAGTCGATAGATATGCAGCGTTATAATAAGCTCTATCAAGCGCAAAAGGTACAGAAGGTTGCGTGGTTAAGCGTTCTCTCTTTTAAGAAGGTACGCCCAACTCTCTGAGCACGTTTGCACACCCAATTCTTAGCCACTCGTCCACTTGCTGCTGGTCCGTAACCCAAACACTGCCTAGCATGCCTCCGGTGTTTGCGCTTGCGCCCTCTGAACTACCGCTCCGCCGCGGAATCACAATGAGATAGTCTGCCCACATGGCAACGTTATGTGGAGGTGCGTCCTTTTCATCGGCGTCGGGTGCTGGCTGGCACTGCGCAAGCAGCGCGGTATAGGCAGCCAGTACGGCCGTGGCCGTGGCATTTGTGAACCCTTCGCTGAAGTGGTGAACGAAATACCGAAAAGGGACCTTTTTTTCCTTATCACTGATAGCGGAGACGAGATGGCCAAAAGCATACGGCGGCCCTTTTAAGGCTTGGAGGTGCTTGTGTACGCGGCTACAGCCACCCTTTTCGCTACAGTTGAAGATGACATACATGCTTGGGAATTGGCGCAGCACTTGAAGCATGACGGCAAAATCATCCACATCCAAGGCTTCGTGCTGACGCCTGTACGAGTCGAGTGTCAGCATGAGGAGTTGCGGTCTATCCACACAGAAGAGATTAAGTGCCAAGTCGTGGGTCTTGTTTAGAGGTGCAATTATGAGGCGCTCATCAGGACAGAACATGTCGCTGCCCGGCCCCCATCTCCGTGACTGATTGAAGGCGTGGTTTGTTGCGCCGACGGTATGGGGCTTTGTTTTCAATGCTGGGCAGATGCGAAATTCGAGCTGCAAGGGTCATGAGCGAGACGCTTGGCTCATGTTTGTAGGCTTTCGTACCGGATAGCCGTTGTCCTCCACTTTTACGGTTTCGTAAGGACCGTAGACAATGACACCCTCATTGGCGAGTAGATCAAAAGTTTCAACAAGCCCAGCTTCTGATACGGCGGTCATGTTCCAAGAGCGTGCGTGCCTGAAAGTTGATGGCTCGGAGATTGTCGGTGAGTCTCTAAAATGACAGGTACGAGGCATAGTCGGTCCGTGCGCCTTGAGATTAGTGAGCCCGTAGAGATTACGACCACGAACGTACTAGGAGACGACACCACAAGAAGAGACGAAAAAAAAAGAGGACGAGATAACATGGACTGAGTGTAGCATTTCCAGCTAGATAATCCAAAGAGAGACATTCCTTGCAGCAGAAGAGCCTCGTTGGCGAGTGACGAAGAACAAAAGTCGCCAGAGCAGAAGGAAAGAGAAGAAGAAGAAAAAGCCTTTGTCAATTATAAAATATACGCCCCTGTCCGAGATGCAGACTCGTGATTGCAGAGACCAAAGTGTATGTATGATGAAGGTTGGACGCAAGGCCTGGGTATCGTGGTATCATCATCAATTGGGTATTAATTATGCGGTCTCAGGCTTGGTAGAGGATGGCCTCTCTACCAGGACATAGTCAGCGCTGGTGGTCGAGGAAGGGGTTGGTGTCTGTGGGAGCGCACCTGGCATGTTTGATGTCTTTTGTGCGAGAGGGCTCTCGGGCATCTGTGGCTGTGACTCGGCTTGCTGTGCTTTTTGCTGGCTGTCGGTCTTGGAGGGTGGCGAGTTGCCCTTGGCCTGGTTGAGGCGCTCTTCGGTGGCGCGCAGCCTCGCTTCGAGGGCCTCGAGTTCTCTGGCCTGGGTGTTGACAGCTGCCTTCCTGGGTGGGGGTCAGTGTGCTGTCGACGGCAGTGGGCGAGTAGGTGGGGCTTGGGAAGGCGTACTTTTCATGGACTGTCCTGTCGAGGTCTTCGATGCCGCCGTCCAGCTTGAAGAGACTGTCGAGCTCCGTCATGAAGTTTTGTGCTAAGGTGCTGCAGGCACGGTCAGAACAGGCGGGAGCTATGCTAGCGCCGGGGGAGCTTACGATTGAGGGCGTCTGTTTGGCTTCCAGCCATGGTCGGGATCATCCATGGGGGCGGACTGTGGAGGATATGAGGAGGCCATGGTGGGCGGTGGTAGGGCAGGTGGGCGATGCGGGAGGTGGGAGCGGCAAGGAGGGGAAGTATCAATTTATGGTAGGGCTAGTGCAAGGGGAAGGATGGTGGAATAAGCAGGCAATGGGCAGCGCGGCGTCAACGATGCGGCTTGTTTCATGCAAGACAGACCGACGTCGTCGAGGGTGGCGGCAGCATAATATGGCTCCCCTGGAAGTGAGGGCTGGTGGGCGACGAGGGCACAGTGTAGGGGGAAAGGGGGACGCCCATGCTCCAAACTAATTGGGGGCGTAGATCAGTTGTGGAGCTTGGGAACGAGGGCGTGAAGAGGCGCCGCAGCTCCGAGCCCGACGCCAAAAAGAAGAATCAAAGGAAGGCCGCCGCCAGACACGGCCATGCGCAGGGCATGGGACAGCATCCTATTGTTGCAAGCTCGCCCCCGCAGCGCGCAGCCCATGGGCTGGGGCCTGGCGTTTCAGCCTGCCCGTCACGTCGAGTGTCGACGCGCCCCGGCGGCCGCCTGCGCCACAGCGGCGCCGGGCGGCCCCGCGCACGCGTTCAGCCACCGCGTGTGGCTGGTGCCTGGCGTGACGCGTCTGATTGGCCCGGCGTCGCGGCCGGCGATTGGGTGCATGCTGGCGGGCTGGGGCTGGGCTGGGCTGCACTGGCAGACGCACCCCCGACGAGCATCTTGCTCAGAATAATTTCCTCATCAAACCAAGCGACCAGCCCATCTGCCACCGCCTCGCCGCCCGACGCGCCCATCGCCCACCGCTCCCCCCGTCGCGTGCGATGCCCGTCTGCCTCCGCTGAACGCCCTCGTCCTCGTCGCGACTCGCCCGCCGTGGCTCCCATCCCGCCCCACGCCCATCGCCCTCGCGCTGCAGACGCCTGGGGGATGACGACTAGCGTCTCTGCCTACACCAACCTCGAGTCGCTCCTGCTGTTCCAGTGCCTCCACGCCTATGGCGTCGGCCCGTCCGTCTTCGCCCGCATCTCCGACCTGCTCAAGAAGAACCCGGACATCACCACCCACAAGTACTTCCAGGCCGGCCGCCTCAGTCCCGATGCCCTGCGCAACTTCTACCTCGAGCGCCTGAAGAGAGAGCTCGACATCGAGCAGGCCGCCGACAATGACGCCCCCAACGGCGACATTGCGAGCCCAACCAAGCGAAAGAGGCAGAGCCCGAGCCTGCCCACCGTCCAGGAATCCCTCCAGCACCAACACTTGATCCCCAAGCTCGTCACCAAGCTGTACGCTTCGTACCGCTACGAGATTGCCGAGCAGATCAGGGCCGAGGAGGACAGGTATGAGAGGCTGCAGCGCGAACTCAAGAGCATTGAGCAGGGAGAATGGGATGACCAGCTAAGGGACAAGATCAATGGCCAAACATCGACTTCGCGGAGCCCGGCACCACCCCGAAAGTCACCCCATCTGGCGCAGACGTCTTTTCAGTCCAGTCAAAGCCCACAGCCGCTTCAGAATGGCGCGCGCCGGGGCCCTTCTATCGCGCCTTCACCGGATTCCGCCCAGCCATCCGGCCTGGAGTCTCCGCGACCGCTGCCTGGCCAGAATGGACAGCCGTCGCCCTCTCAGTCCCAGAAGCAGCCTTCCACGCCGCAACCCCACCAAACACCTCCTGTACCAACATCAACAACAACACAGCCTCACCCGACCTACAACAGCGCCCCATATCCCAACATTTCTCCCTTTCCTCAGTCACAGACACCGCAGAACGTACAGTCTCAGTCTAGTCCGCACCACCATCCCGGTCACCCATCTTCAGTAGCAGCGACGCCAGCCCCGCAGTACCAACCGTCGCCGGCCCAGAACTATGGTGGAAGTGGAGTGCCTCAGTATGGCCCTCCAGGAGCGCATCCACAATATCACCCGCCACATCAGCAATTCCCGCTCCAGCAACCTGCGGGACCTCACTCACCAGGTCTGCACGCTGGACAACAGCAGAGGCCTCAATATCCCAATTCTGGACACCCACCATACCCTCCTTTACAGCCCCAAATGCCACACCCACCCCCTCAAGCAGGCTTCATGCTCCCACCCTTTCAGGTTGCTCCACAGGATCCCTCGCGTGTCCATCACCAAGCAGCTGCGCCGCCGCCGCCGCCGC
>JAODYC010000032.1:168689-186371 GCA_026262405.1 Curvularia hawaiiensis
TTCTTGTTCTTCTTCTTCTCCCCAATGTCTCCCACGCCTTCAGCTCGCCACCATACCATCTACCATGCAGCCCGGCTATTGTTGGCTTCATCAACCAGACCCTACGCGCCAGTATCCTCGTCTCCGAGACTGCTCTCCGCTACTCACAGCCCTTATCAACCTTCAACCCATGACCTTGTTTTTAGCACATGTTGGCTGACCTAATCCCCAGAGTCTGTCACCTCGAGGCAGTCAATCTGTGTACGTACATGACATGATCTCAAGCTTTTCGGCGTAATACGCTTACGCTATCCCTGCTCCTGCTTCTTAGCCGAACTATTGGAAAGAGTTGGTTTCAGGCACACGACCCTGCATCTACATGTCGCCGGCTGACAATCCATCCTCCATTCCAACCCACCGGCGTGGCAAACTATGCCTGTAAAGTCGTTGCCGCCAAAGCAATAAAGTAAAGGTGCAGCACCCCAAAACGCCTCGGTCACGTCTCGTATGTACTACGAAGTATGTACGTACGTACGTAACTCAAGACCGCCAAACCTTGAGCATGTGCCAATACACGCCCCAAGGCGTGCTTCGCTTGGAAAGTTCCTGCTTGGTTGCCAACTACTTGCGCCGGCTGCTTTTCGAGGCGCCAACACGAGCTCTTCATATCCTCCACCCCTTACACTAATCTCAACACTGCGTCACCACGAATACAACAAGGCCTACTGCCTCTTGGCTCGCTTTCTAGTTGAAACCATGGCTTGGGTATGTCTACTTCGTTGTTAGGCACAATCTCATTCCAGCGCTCTGGAGATCAACATTTAGCCGACTAGCGTCCGCTTCACCAAATCCCATCGCTGATCTCTAGAGTCAGTGCAAAAGCTTCACTAACCTTAAACGTCGTCTTTCCATGCCCTCCGTCTAAGCGCGCTTCTAAGCTAACCGTTCGACCAACGTTCGCACTCGACTATCCGCGATACCCCTTCGAGTCTGACCATCGACGGAGTTTTCTCCGCCATTCAGCTCTAAGGACCAGCGACTTGACTCAACGCCCCACCATAGCTCGCGTTACAAATAAAGTTCGGTCATCGCTGATGGCGTCTACTTGGAATACATGTGGGGTTGGCAGCACGCCAAAACGGAACAACAATGCTCAGGCAGCTTCACCTAGTATCGCTTGCAAGGCGTTGCGAAGCTAGTACGGAGTACGGCTTTTCAGTATCGCGCGTGCTAATTTCGTCTTACGGATAACTAGTCGTCTCTGCTTTAGATCACGCACAGCCGCACAATGACATACAATGACATTACTCCCCAACGGCAGCGCTAAATGGTCCTAGTTTTTCTATCGCCTTTTCTCCATGAGGTCAAGGGTTGCGATTACCATCCGGCATATTCCTTTTGGTCCAATCGCATCTTTTAGCTGACTCGGCAGATGATACCCTGAACCCTGAATCGCTACGAAGTCAGGGGGGTCCGACGAACAATCGAAGAAGCATACGCTTGTGATACTACTATGCGACCGTGAAACGCAATTCCTTTTCGGTCTCAGGAAAGATGTTCTGGCTTCCATCGTTTCCATCGGTTGCTCAAGTCGGGTAAATATTCCGACCTACCGGTCCACTCTCCGATCTGGCCGGAACATATGTATATGCACTTGCGGCGCTGGAGTCACACTGGCGCCCAAGTTCCAGAATTCGCTCCTATTACCCTGTGCGGCATAGCAAATCGACATCGCCAGTCCAGGTATTGTTCTCTATCTTGGCGTCTTACATACAGCCAGGCCCCACATTATCAAACTTCTCCGCGCTGGCATGTCATTCTTTCTGTCTTCTCAGACTGCTTTGGCCGACATTAACTTCTGCTCGCCCTAAACCAAAGCCAGATCTGCTGCAAAAGAGAAACGAAACCCCTAACCCAAATGTGCCGGTGCACCGTGCGTCTTACTACAAAGTACAGCACTGTCAGAAGAACCCCCGAACCATAGTGCGATTACTATCGCCTCCCCGATCTTCAGACTACTAGCAAATCAGATGCGGGGTTTCACTAGTTGTGTCTAGTTAGTCACCCCCTTTGACTTTGCATTCCGATCGACACAACCATTATCGTCGGGTCTTTGGTTCCGACTGATGATCTTTGGAATCGTCGGTCGTCTTTTGAGATGCATTACTCGCAGCGAAAAAGGAAGTACGTCCGTTCGGAAAAGCAGTTATCCGGCGCAATCCGTAAAGACTTAAAAAAAAATGAAATCATATCGAGCAAAATAGAATTTAGTGATAAATGCAATATGTAAGTTTTGACTAGGCTATAGTACTGATACTATGCACAAGTGGCATTCCCAACACTATAATCTATCCCTAGGAGATACTTCATCTACCAGCGGACAGGGCAAGAATAAGCGGGGCCGGTCTGATAAAGTTTATGCAGGGCTACGACGACGGAAAATCTGCATGCAGTACCGAGCATCATACCGGCCGCAGGGGTGTTTAGCAGTCGACAGTATCGAAACCATGGGGCCCTGCTCCAACAGGACAGTCCTAAACTCTTATTGTCCAACAGTACGGAGTAATACAGCTTGACATTGGCTCTCATTGGCTATTTTTAGGCAGAGCGAACGTCTAATAGTGCCGGAACTCCGTTCTAGAAAACTGCCTGGAGCTACCCGCGAATCCCGCAACCGCCCCCATCCCTCTTGTTCCTTGTTGCCCTCGAGTATCACATAATACCTACCCTGCTCGAGGTACCCCGTGACGACAAAGTTGCAAAAGTGATTGGTGGCCCTATGGACTCACGCCATCCCGAGGGTAAGGATACCAAATAAGCATAAGGAAATGTCCGAGAGCAAGGGGAGAGTTTGGAGGGGCCAAGAGTGGAGACTGAACGACAGATATACGCATACGCGTGCACGCACGCACAATCCACCATCTGTTCTTGCTGATGTGATGATGACCAAGAATTTTGGTTTGGAAAATCCATAAACGTGTTCAACTGCCGCGAAGACGGTGCGAAGATCGTACACAGCTTGGATCAGGTTTCTCCGGACCGGCGTATTAGTGCCATTTTCATCGTATAAGCACTAGAAGCCTTGCACAACGCAAGCGAGATTGCTACTGAGAGAATTGGGTATGTGAACATGTCACACGAAACAAACGCGCAGTTATTGAACGAGAGACATTGCAGATGATGGCCGTGATGATGACTACTAGTGATACCATAAGCACCCCCAGGGCAAGGGGTGAAGCAATCGATAGTCACGCGAGTTGGGCATGTACGATGCGATTTAGACCGTTGCCGAATTTCAACTAGCAACTACCGACATATCTATCATACGCGTCGCCTTGCATGAAACAAACGCAGCAAGAGCAGACACAGAACGCTTGATTGTGACAGCAAAAGCCGAAAGGCAAGGTATACATGGTAGAGACCGACGGAGATTGTACTCCGTATCGTCCGTATTGAATCTCGGCGCCGCACGGATAAGACGCTGCTGCCCTAGTGCGACACTTGCCCTGCTAACTTGCTCACCACGTGATATCAGATCCCCTTCAGTGCGCTGCTCTGCGACAATGTCGTTTTGCTAGACTGCTTTTTGCTCTTGCTCCGTAGTATGAAGTACACCTGCAGCTTCCAATGGTCTCGGATCGCGCTGTGGGAGTTGTAAGAAAAAAAGACGTAGCAAAGGGAGAGATATAGCCTCTCTGCATATCTCATTCTTCCTTTAACTCTTCAGTACTAAGATGCCACGAAAGAACAAAACCTAACCACAACACAAACTCCTCCAAAACGAAGGAAGAAGAAAAAAGGGTTCAGACTCAGCATCATCCATCATGAGTAGGAAACTCTAGGAAAATCGGAGAAAAAATGTATTCGGTTTCCATATCCGTGTCATACGGACATTCGTGTTTCGAATGTACCCGCCTGTCAGAGAATCAAGTGTCTCATCTAGGGGTGTAAGAAAGACGAAAAAAAAAACATGTCTGGAAGGTCAAGGCGACGACCGGGCTGATAGCTATTTTGGGGCGCGTAAGCAAGGTATGTACTTGATGGCTAGATTTGGGCGATAGGAACTGGGGGATGTTAGGTTTCGAGATGCATAGTATATGTCCTTAGATGTGTTGGGCCGGTCGGCATATGGGGAGGGGGGTTTGGTGCGTCTTTCGAGCGAGGTTTGATGGTGATGAAGTCGACTGTGTAAGAAGGGTGAGTCGCAGGCTTTCTCATGACGAGCAGCAAATGCTGGTCAAAGACCAGAGACATGAGAGATTTCTGGTTTGCAGAACCAGTATGAAAGAGCGTATGCTACGTCTTTCTATGTACACTTGGGAAACAGAGACTTGGCACATGTGCATATGCCTCTCACATGATGTTGTCACACTTCTCCTTCTCTCTATTCATATTCCTAACTCTGCTTGCGAAGCTGCGTTCTTCTTATGAAATTACCACCGACTGCGTCTATGGCTCCTCTAAGTTAACCCTTTAGCACATGTTGGTTACATGGCAACGTGGTGTTGTCACACCCAAGGCCACTGTATATGTGAAACGATGTCGAGACAAAGTTGACAACAGCATAGTTACTCGTGGTGGGGCCATGTTGCGGTAATGGAACACCGGTTTCGTGCTGCAATTGTCTATGCTATTTGATAAAATATAAGAAGGTTGCAGATGAAAACAATTATTGGCATCACTCTTGCAGAGTCACTTCGTAGTTTTGAGTAGCTTTGAGAATCCATGACTTTTTATTCATGATCATGGTGTGGTATGCAGTGGCATGCTTCCGTCCTGCAGACAGATGTCGAAACCTCTAGCATACATCAAGATGGATACAACCGTGCCATGTACCGAATTAAAAGGTATTCTTTTATCATACAAAGAAGAGCTCGATATGGAGCAACTTAGAAGAAATCGTAAGACATCATGATACTGGTTGAACTTAGTTGCCAACCTGGATGGCGTAGCCACCGTCGACAGTAATGGTCTGGCCATTGAGGTACTGGCAGCCAACGGCAAACAGGATGGCAGCCGCCATGTCCTGATCCTTGCCGGGTCGCTGGGCCGGAAGACCTTCCTTGTGTTCCTTGGGCATTTCGCTCTTCTGGTTGTCGTCTCGGCTCTCTTGAGTAGTCATCTCAGAGGGGAAGACTCCTGGGGCGATTGAGTTGACACGGATTTTAACTACAACATGTCAGTACGAAGCGAGTTTTGTTGAGTGAAAGTCAAACTTACTGCCGTTCTTTGCAATCTCAGAGGCGAGCATCTTGTTCAAATGAATGATGGCACCTTTGCTGCTGTTGTAGGCGAAGTGACCTTGAGAGATTCTAATGTGGCCTGAGATGGAACTGATGTTGATGATGGTTGCAGAGTAACCCTTGTGTGTCTCTGTAGACTTTTGTAGGAGAGGGAGGAAGGCTGTGCTCATCAGGAACGGACCGACGACGTTGGTCTGGTACACGTCGAGCCACTCCTTTTCACTGGTGCCGTCGAAGAGCTTGTCGATCAGTTCCTCGGGGTTTCCCTTAACTTCGGTCTTGCCTGGTGCAATACCAGCGTTGTTGACTACTCTCGTTAGCATAGGCTCGAACTGTCGAGTTTTAGAGCCATACCCAGGATGCACAGGCACTTCTCCTTTGACTCAATCTCCTTCTTGATCTTACTGTGTCTGGTGTTAGTACTGCAATACCAGGTAGATATTGGAAATACTTACGAAACACCCTCCTTGGTGCTGACATCTCCAACAATTGGGATGATCTGCCCCGCAATGTTTTGTCCATGGACCTCGACGACCTTCTCAAGCTTCTCTTCGGTTCTGCCAACAATGTACACTTTGGCACCGTTGACAGCCAATGTCTGGGCGATCATGAGTCCAATGCCCGAGCCTCCTCCAGTGACCAAGGCGACCTTGTCCTTGACATCAAAGACCTGGCCCATCTGGAGCTCGGGGTTGTTGGAGGGAGGCATGTTGGCGTAGTTGCGTTGCTGGATTTGGAATTGAAGTTGATTGGAAATTTGTTTTGTGCGTTCGAATGCTTGCATGCAATTTTGATCTGATGTGAGTGAGGGGGTGAGGAGCCGTGGTGTTAAAGTTGTGATATAGCGGGCAAGGTGGTGTGGCCTGACGTCACGGTGTGAGCACCGTGAAGCAACACGCGTCAATGTGACGTGCGGAATTCGAAGCGACATCGCGAAAGAAAGGAAAGTCTAGATGCGAAAAACAACGGAGCTGCAGGACTGAATTGAGTGGGCTGAGAAAACTAAAGAGTATTCGTTAGTGAGGTGAGGGGAACACCTAGAGGAAATTGCTTTAGACGCGTGCATCGAGACCTGAAGGGAGTCATGATGAAATCACTAGCATGACAGACCCGCACGCGGTGTCACGTTCTTGCTCTAGCAGTCTGGGCCTGCAGAAGCCCACTATTTTTTCTGTCTCAAGTCTGCAAAAACAAATAACGTTCTGTACTTATCTCACCCGTTGATTGCAGTACAGGTGTAAAGTGCAAAAGCAGTCCCACTATAAAGTGAAATGATTTTAACTCTTGTTGCTCAGCCCAGTCATTTTCTTGCAATTGTGAACTCGTTCTCTGTCTGCAAATTTCTAATATTTCTCGGTTTCAACTACGCACTTCCAACTTCTTGTCCTCTCTGCCCTTGTAGAGCGGTTGTATTTGTGTTCCCTTCAATTACAGATTCACCTTCAAGGGCCTGTCGATCAGAACATTCCAAAGGTTTAGGCCAGAAGCTTCCATGATACTTCTGGAGAGGCGATGTCATCAGCACCATACCACGGGCTGTTCGGTCAAGGCAGTGTAAGAACCTTGTGCTGAAAGAGTCTTGATGACTAGCGAGGTATCGTGCTCGATCACTCCTCCCAATGGCCTCGGCACTAGAGTATAACAAGTCATCTTCGACTAGCAAGTACTTTGATCCAAAGCTGCGGTCAAGGTTCATCCAAAGCCAGAACACACTCTCGCCTTGAGCAACACATTGCTCATTTCAAGATGCTCGCCCCACTCATCGCCATGCTTGATAAGGCCAGGAAATGCGCAGAAGAGAAATGTGCGGTCTGTCTCCATGATAACATCGTCGTCCATGGTAGAGTCGACATCGTTGATGGCTTCCATTGTACGGTCCTCTAGGTGCATTGGTGCGCCTTGGCTGCGAAAGAAAAGTAGTTTGTATCGCGCTTTCTGGAGAGCGAGTGTTTGCTGTAGTTCTACAGCACTTTCGAAAATCCCACGCAGGGGCAGTTGTGCGCTGGAGGTAACTGTGGTACTCGTTAGAGTGAAGAGCAGATGGCAGATATCCCCAAGGATACGGTGCACCAATCGTTCTCTTTCTTTTACAAGTTCCTGTTGTACGCTACTGCTCTCAAGCACCTGTATAGTGGCGCGTTTCCACTCACAATAAGCAGCACCGCCATCTTGTACCTGGTCGGCAAAGGATTGAATTGCCGTCAGTGACGCTGGCAGCCCAAAAACCAGAGGACTTTCGAAGATGTGCATGAGCGAATTTGAGACAATAGCTTGGTAAAATGCAAACTTGTCAGCACCCTGAATGCCACTCTTATACTGAGGATACAGTGCGTGGACTATGCTTTCTGTCTCTTTGGGCAGGTTGTCAAGATTCAGTTTTGTCCGTCTCAAGTTGGATACTGTCCATTCTCGGACGCGGTTTGCAAGTTCGGAAAAAGACGTCATCAGGTCGCCGTCCGTCGCCTGGGATTGCACGCGTGTGAGAGATGATATGCTCGACTTGAGGGACAGGAGTTGCTGGAGCCTTTCCTGCGATTCTTTTTCGGCAACATGTAACCGCCGTCTGAGGTCGCTCACTTCCTCTGGTGACTCTGGCTGCTCGATGCCTTGTCGAGTTCGGCCAGGAGATAGCTGCTCCTCCAATTGAGCAACCCGGCAACGCAATTCCTGGTTTTGGCGCACGAGCTCTTCACTTTCGCGTTGCACGGCATCGTTGATTGAGCATTGCCAAGGGTCGCGTGAGTCGTTTGCGGCGGGAGCCTTTTCTGCGTTCGACCGTGTTTTGGCAAGCTTCGGGCTCGACTCTACGATGGCATCCTCGACGTCGTTCACAGGCTGGTTGGGCTCTGGCGTACTGCCCTTCCGGTGCTTCAGCATGTCATTGAAGGGATTCCTGCGACGGCGTGCTTCCTCTTTGGTGGCATTAGGAGCAGCAACTGCAGCCTTTGGCGGTGTAACTGTGGAATTGGAGGACTTGGGCGACTTGGAAGCCAGTCGGCCGGTGCGCTTCACTGCGGGCCGGTGGGGAGAGCCTAATGGCGTCAGAACACACACCGCAAGCGCTGGTGGTGGGGCTGAAGCTTACCAGAGCTCTTTTGTTCAGTCATGGTGGCAGATGGAGCGTTCCGAGTTTACGGCCGCATCGGGATCACCATGATTATACACGACAATCCTTGTATCGAACACGCCCAGCACGTTCTTGAAGCAACCTGGCTCTTGGATGCGAGTAAGGCGGACGCTATGTAGAAGCCTAGCCATCAGAACCAACAATCACGACGCAATCCTGCAGCCTGGGACGATCCGCCCGCCCCTGCAGCCGCCCCTGCAGCCGGCCGCAACCTTAGGCTTCAGCATTTCACTGCCCTCTTACCTTTACCTTCGCCGCACCACCCAATGCCTTCCAGGCCAAATCTTAGGTGATGTTGGTGTCTCCCACACTCGCTGTCGCACCTCGATGAGATTTCCGCGTTTGCTCGCGAAGGATTGAGCCCCGCAGAGTGACCCCACGCGACGCCAACGCGACTCTTGCCACGCCGACAGCATCGCCACAGCCAGAAAGGCAGAAAGAACACTGGGAAGCGGAAGATGGAAAGCCCATTTCCAAGGAGAGGGAGCAGCATACCCACCACCTTCAACCCGGGCTCCAATGGCAGCGTGGGCGCTAGCACCGTGCCGTTGAGCACGACTACCACCAAAGACAGACTGGTCGTTGGAGTAGACTTTGGAACCACGTACAGCGGTGGGTAGTGTCCACGGAAGCCATGGCAATCACTGCAACCATGTTGGTCCAGTGCGAAGCGAAGCTAAACATCAACAGGCGTTGCTTTGGCATATAGTGCGACACCTGACGACATTGATGTTATCAAGACTTGGCCGGGTGGAAATGGTATACTCTTTTGCATCCACAGCACTACGCGACTTTTCAGTCTAACACGCGCCTCCAGGAATCACTTCGGACAAGGTGCCTACCGAGATCGGCTACAGCGAGCCTGCTTCGCAAAACGACCCAGCCTCGTCACTCAAGTCCCCCACCAAGCCTGTGCCAGCCATAAAATGGGGTTTCCAGTTCAAACCAGAAGAGACGCGCCTAAGATGTATAAAGCTTTTCCTTGATCGGAACCAGAAGCTTCCACCCTATGTGTCGCCGCTCGAGACAGCTGCGCAACTGCGCAAATATAACAAGACGGTCATGGAGGCAACATCGGACTATCTTTCGCAGATCTACAAGCACACCATGGAAACGTTGACCAGGAGATATGGCGAGACATTCATCAGCTTGACCAAAGTCGAGTTTGTCTTGACTGTACCTGCTGTGTGGTCAGACTCGGCCAAAGATGCAACACTGAAGGCTGCTGAAGAGGCCGGTATGGGCAAAAGGCACGAACTGAAGCTCATATCTGAGCCTGAAGCAGCGGCTGTATACACCCTGAAAGCCATACAGCCAAACCATCTCAAAGTCGGAGACAACTTCATCGTGTGTGATGCCGGAGGCGGCACTGTAGATTTAATCGCCTACAAGATCACCCAGCTGTTTCCTTTGCGTGTCGAGGAGTCAGCAGTCGGAACCGGTGGTCTCTGTGGTTCGACCTTTATCAATTACCGCTTCGAGGATCACGTTAAGCAGCGGATTGGAGCAGAGCGATACACGTGGATGCGGGAGAAAAAGGCAAAGACTTGGAATATGGGCTTGAAGTATTTTGAGGAATTCGTCAAGCGCAATTTCAATGATGAGGAGTACAACGAAGTCAACATTCCCTTTCCAGGCTTACCAGACGACGAAGATGCGGGGCTGGATTCCGGCTTCCTCGTAATGAGCGCGGATCAAGTCAAGAGCTTGTTTGACCCAGTTGTAGAAGATGTTATACATTTGGTAGAGGGACAGGTGGATACTATCAGAGCAAAAGGAGGGTTGGTGTGCGGCATCGTCCTGGTTGGTGGCTTTGGACAGAGTAACTATCTCTACAGTCGGATGAAGTCACATTTCAACAGCGCGCCGCCGCCGCCATACACGGAGAGACCAACGCATTTTGTTCCCATGGACACGCCACAATCCATTGAGATCTACCAACCCATACACGCATGGACGGCCGTTGTGCGCGGTGCTGTGCTAAGGGGCTTGGAGGGCAACATGGTCATCAGTCGTCGAAGTCGCTGGCACTACGGCACAAGCTACGCAACAGTGTTCGATGAGGCCAAGCATCCGATCTGCGATCGCTACTGGAGCCCTCTCTGGGAACGTTGGATGGTATCCGACCGGATGCAATGGCACATTGCAAAGGTAACCATCTGTCATCATCTTGGACCTACATGCACAACAGATCTAACAATAATGAACTACAGGGCGCTCAAGTCTCCGAATCCCACCCTATATCATTTCACTACACGCGCAATTTCCGCCCAGGCCAATCACTCGTCGTAGAAGATGATCTGATTGCCTGCGACGCAGACGTTGCGCCCGATTCCCTCACAAAAGAACTCATCAATGTGTGTACACTAACTACCGATTTGAATACCGTGCCAAAAAGCCTTTTCACGCGCCTCACAACCACTAAGGGCGTCGAGTTTGATAATCTAGACTTCACCCTTGACATGCGGTGTCAGAGTGCGGGACTGGTGTTTGAGCTCAAGGTCGATGGGGTCAGATATGGCGCTGTTGAAGCGAAATTCCATTGATGGATCGATGGGTGGTGGGAGTAATGTAATGCATACTGGTCCAATGCCTTACCCCTTGACAGGACACATTGAGGAAGACTTTCCTCTTATCCTTTCACCAAATCCGAGAGCTCGGTCAGTGAAGTACAGGTGTCTTTTCTCCTGTTAGCAGGCATGACACTATTGTGACTGTGGGGAGTCACTCGGTGGAAGGAGACCATCTGGTACATAGAGTCAAAACCAAGATACCAACTTGGTAGGATCCAGATAACAGAGCAATCAACACCTCATATTTGGACATTATAATTTCATTCTTTTTCAACATTTATAGCATATACCAAGTCACATGATATGACATCCCTGCTCTAACATTGATCTCTTTATTGGCTCGATCTTTGGCTAAAAATCAATATGGTATCTCTCTTCTTTCCTCTCTGGCTGTTCTTCTTGCCCCAAACCAGCCATCTAGTTGCACCTTCCCCACTTGCTCTGGCACCAGTTGGCACCACCACAGAAGTCCTCGCCAGTACCGCAGAAGTTCGATCCAGAGCAGCAGAGACCCGCAGCACACTTCTTGTTAACAATGGGACCGCAGGTCTCGCCAGCTTGAGCGGTGCCCTTGGGGGCAGAAGGCTCAGCAGGAGCCTTTTGGTTGTCACACTTTCCGAAGCCAGCCTGGCATCCGGTTCCGCAGTAGAGGTTCTGGTCCTGGAGGTCGTTCTTGGGTCCACAGTGGCCAGCGGAAGAGCAGCAACGGTAGAAGTAGCCGTTGGCACCGGCACCGGGGCAGCTCACGCCGCCTTGGGCGTGACCGCAGACGTCGATCTCAGGAACGTCATCGGGGAAGTCGCCGGAAGAAGAAGAAGAGGCGGTGTTGCACTTGGAAGAAGCGCCAGAGAAGGACTTCAGGCATGTCTTTGCGTTACAGTGGTCGACAGTGGTACCGCACCAACCGTATTGTGAGCCTGAAGGGGAATGTGTTAGTAGGGATTCCTGAACTGCTCGAGTCACGGAGAAAGCTTACAGCACTCGCCAGCTGCGCACTTTGCGTTTCCATTCTCAGGTCCGCAGTTACCAGCAAGAGCGCCGGAGACCAGGGAGAGGACGGCAAAGGTAGCGAAGCGCATTATGATTATGATTAAGTGATGTCTTTCTTGTTTTGGGTTCGACTTGGTGAAAAGCGAGCGAGTCGACTGTAAAACGATGGTATTGGTGTGTCAGCGAGTGTGGAAGTCAACGATGTGAAGTCGGGGTAGAAGAATGGGAATTCCAGACGGGAAGCCCAGCTTTTTAATAATAGGCCTCGCTCGTATTACTCCTCTAAAACGGTAGGGAACTGCACCCAATGACAGTGGTGGCCGTCCGGCGCTCGT
Source organism: Curvularia hawaiiensis (assembly GCA_026262405.1). NCBI lineage: Eukaryota > Fungi > Ascomycota > Dothideomycetes > Pleosporales > Pleosporaceae > Curvularia > Curvularia hawaiiensis. Next base: position 180,937 of record JAODYC010000032.1, read on the forward strand.
ATGGCTCCACTGGAAATGCTTCTGGCCGGCGCTAGACGTCTGCCACCGATTACCGTTCCTAAAAAAACTGCATGTGTACAGGCACAAGCCTGGTTGCACGGACACAAGTGCTGTGAGAAAAGGCTGTCTCGTTCGGAAATTTCACGTTGGCACGGTTCAGCCAAGCTAACTCGGGAGACCGGCAGCGTCCATTTCGTACAAGAAAGTTTATGCCTAATATTTAAGCTTACGTGCGACGCGGGGATGGCGAATATTGTGGCGCTGCGGCTGACGGTACCTAAGGGGAGTCGCCGTGGCGCCGCCTTATGTTGAGCAGCTCACGGACAGCCATTGCCGTCTTCCTGCCGTGTTGGATAAGATCGAGTTCCTGTGGAAGATGTGGAGATGAAGTGTGGACAAGGGCCCCGTCCAATTAGCCCTATGAAATTAAGCACTCGCTTAGCGCCAAACTCGCTGGCCGCCGTATCCTGACTCGACCCCTGACTTGCTTCCTATCCAGCAGCAAAGCTTTGGGGCGGAAGCTTGACAGACAGGCCAACCTAGACGAGGGTGCGACGGACGGGCCGGTGCTGACAGCTGGTCGAGGGAAGACGCCGAGTGACGTCGATAGAGTGCTTAGATTAAACCCGAAGGAGAACTTCCAGACCATCGTGCTGACACCGCTAGAGCTTCTTTGACCCAAATCACAGGAATAAGTCTATTCCAAGACCACACAGAGCATTTACCAAGTACATGTTCTGTCACACCGCTTTTCCAGCTCGATAAAAAAACATCAAACGTATCATGAACTTGTGCTCGATTATACCAGCCATGTCTCTCCTAAGGATATGTTGGCATGTTCAGACGTAACTCAATCTGGAAAAGAAAAGAAACATCCCGGGCCCAGTCGAGGCCGCCAGGCTGATAGGTGGTCAAGCTAGACACAGATCAACAAACCAAGAGGCAGATGATCTGCGCCAGGATGCGCTAGCATCTCCTAACTCCTTATCTTTGCAGCGGCAAGTAATCCGTGGATGCAAGGTGCTGGATCTATCCAGAAGAAAAAAAGTTCGTAAATGTTTGCACTAGATCCGTACACGTCCCTTGCGTTCATGAAAGGAACAATACCCATTTACTTCTGCAGAGTCAATATTATCACGCTCCTCTAAGCCCTTACTTTGTGCTAAACAACTTGATGTACCCACATGTTCGTCGCCTCTAAAACCATTGACGATTGTATTGAAATCTGCTCCGGGTGAAGCGGAGACGCTATTAGCTAGGAGATGTCAAGACTACTGCTACGGCGGAAGCGGAAAAATCTGCTTGTACATTTCACCAGTTTCTTACAAGACTACCTATCTAGGGCCTCATAGGTACCAAAGCAAGGTCAGGGGTAGAGTTCCGCTCCTTTTGGCACTTCGGGAAAGCTGCTCTGCAGAACGCTGCAACCAATTGCATTAAACTACATGTAACGCTGTTGTGCATCCAGCATATAGCACCTTTAAGAAAAGCTAGATATGAGAGTTGAGATTCTCAACACCATCCGAGTCGTGCTCAATGCTCAATATCGTGCCCTTGGGTTGATTCTGGGCTTTTTCTTGCTTCTTGGGCGGTCCTTGCTGCTGCATTCTCGACGCATCAAGTCATTTTCAATTCTTCTACGCCATTGAACTTGGCCAGGTACCTCTTTCCAAGCACTCATCTGCGTTGTAATCTCACTATATGTTGCCATTTGTGAAGCAATCCTTGCAGTTCTACATAATCTAGGGGATATCTGCCGCGCGCATTCGCATGACGAACTACCACCACTTCTGCAACCTTGAGTAGAAGCAGAGGTCTATCCGTTGATATTTGTGACGGACTACCAACTGATAAAAAGTTCAAGTAAGGACCACAGTCCCAACTTCAACCGCACTTGGAGTAACAACTAATCGAGTCAGATGTTAGGCGACTAAAATCTATAACTGGCGCCCAAGCTGTGTGAAGTCGTGACTTTGTATGCAGTTTTAACGAAAGCTCCAAACCTAAACCATCTACATCGTTACTTGTCTTTATGCACGGTTCTCGATGTATCATTGCGCTTCTTGTACCATGCAAACCAAGCAACAACCAACGTAATGATTATCACCAACGCCATGACCGTCCCTGTCGAAGCGGCCTTGGGAGCGAGTCAAGCGGCTGATTCTGGCTTACCATCTAATGGAGGTATTTGCTGGTTGAGGTAGGACTCGAGATGATCGATTTCGTCTGGATCGGCGCTGTGAACGAGGCCCCTAGCCTTTTGTTAGACAATCTTCTTCTTGCGGGTATTCAGGTACGCACTTGTAAGTCCTAAAATCAATCTTGTATCCGTGCTTCTCAAGCTCTTCGGCACTCAGCTTTCCCCACTTGTGTGCAACCACTTGATCTGCATCCCCGTGGCCCATGAAGATTGGTGTGTTTTGGTTCGGGTTGCTAGTTGGGATCATGTCCTTGAACTTCTTTTGGAGAAGAAGATAGCAGCTCAGGCCAAAAATGCCTCCAAGCTGCTCCTTGTATGTGATGCCTGACAGCAGTGACATTGCCCCGCCCTGAGAGAAACCTCCGACGACTATGCGGTTCGCAGGTATGCCCTTGGCAACCTCCTGGTCGATGAGGGAATGGAAGTATTTCTGGGACTCGATGATGCCTGCTTCATCCTCCTCCCGGCCGTCTAGATTGCCAAGCGTCCGGATGTCGTACCATCCTGGCATACGCATGCCCATGTTCTAGATAGTGTATCAGCACTCTTGCTAGGTGTATTTGCGCCACGGCAGCGGCGGAGGGACGATAAATAGGCACGAACCAGGGTGATTGGGATGTTCGGAGCATGCGGAAAGACGAATGCGACCTCTTCGAACTTGCTCCGTCTACGCCAGTTCTCAGCGAGGAATATCCTGCTCTTGTTAGAGTCTCCAGACTTGCGTCGCTGTGCGCTTCTTACCAGCCCGCTCCGCTGTCTCCAAGTCCATGGGCAACAATGACAGTGGCAGTGTGTCGCTTGAGCGCAGGTACAATGATGGGAGCCTTGTAAGCCATCGTGAAACTAAACCGCGGGCGTCGTGGAACAAAGTCTCGATAGTGGAGGGGACGTGGGGTAACTGGTTCAGCGTCAAGAGACTCGCGACCAAGTGGGCCTCGGCGTGTCTCGATGCACGCTAAGGCAGGAACCAGGGTCCGTGCACCAATCATCGTCATCGACGTCATGACATGTACTCTACTTTTTATACGCAGTTCACTCTTGAACTCACTGCCTTCTTTCTTTCTCCGCAAGCGTGAAAAGAGACCTTACGATCTCTCCTCTTCTGATTCTGCCCAAGATTGTGCCTGCTATTGCTTTGAAAATTCCAGCCCAGCTGTTCCTGGCGTCACACCTTGCTCTCTTCAGGGGTCCATCTCATCTCATATCAACAGGCTTACCTCACATGGTGCGAGCTACAAGGAGCTCCGCCGCAAAGGCTGGAGCTGCTCAAGCACCATCAGTCAACAGCAAAGACTCAGTACAGCTTTCCAGCCCACCCACGACACCAGAAGCACCCAACCCCCGAAAAAGGAAAGCGATCAAAGCAGAGACCTCGCCAGACGAAAAGACCAAGAGCGTATCTGCTACTCCTAAGAGCACCAAGCGTACCAAGAGATCTGTAGTGAAACAAGAGGATACCAACGAACTTCCACATAACCTTGGTGCTATTCCTGACCTCCCTGTCAAACAAGAAGCAGGCAACGACAAAAAGGCTTCAGCCAGGACTAAAAAGACAACCAAGATTGTAAGCCCGAAGAAGGAGGAAATCGAAGACGTTGTTGCCAAAGCAGCTACTTCAGAAACGCCAAAGAAGAAAAGCAAGGGCAAGACCAGTGGCTACGGTCTTACGCCCGGCCAGACACCGTATCCAAACTACCCTCATCCAACTGCAGAAGAGTGTGAAGAAGTCACCCGTCTTTTGTCAAAAGTGCATGGCAAAGTAGAAGCTCCAAAGACAATCCCTACGCCCTCGCTCGAAGTCTCTGGCTGTGGAGAAGTACCGTCGGTTCTTGATGCTCTTATCCGAACTCGTCTCTCTGCCGCAACATCTGGCGCAAACTCATCGCGCGCGTTTGCGGGCCTTGTTGCCAAGTTCGGAGTTCTGAAAGAAGGCGTCGGAAAGGGCAGTGTAGATTGGAACAAGGTGCGCTTAGCAGACCAGAAAGAGGTATTCGAAGCCATCAAGAGTGGCGGCCTGGCAGACGTAAAAAGCAAAGACATCAAGAGAATTCTGCAAATGGTCTGGGAAGAGAACCAGGCGCGACGCGAAGAACTTCAATCGTCGTCTGACAAAGCGCCTGGCTCTGTCAATGAAAGTGAAGGGGAAAAGCATACAGAGATCGACAAGGCAGATCAGGACGTCATTTCCTTGGATCACTTACACCTACTCTCAAATGACGATGCCTTCAACGCCCTTACGAAGTACCCTGGTATTGGGCCAAAGACCGCATCGTGTGTGCTTCTATTTTGTCTACAGAGACCCTCATTTGCCGTCGATACACACGTCTTCCGACTCTGCAAGTGGCTCGGTTGGGTACCCCCACAAGGTGATCCTCGAGGCCTTGCTCCTGGTGCAAAAGGCACCTTTGCTGGTCCAACACGCAACTCAACATACGCCCACTGTGAAGTCAGAGTACCGGACCATCTAAAATACCCATTGCATCAGCTACTCATCAAGCACGGAAAGACCTGTCCAAGGTGTCGAGCGATTACTGGTGAGAGTAGCGAAGGGTGGGAGAAGGGTTGTCCAATCGACCATTTGGTTCAAAGAACTGGCGGTCGTAAAGACGCTGGCCTGAGCCCAATGAAGAATGGGAGTGCAAAGAAGCCAAAAGGGAGGAAGAAAGTGGCTGAAGAATCTGAGAGTGATGCTGAGAGCAGTGGGGTGAGCGATGCAGAGGGTAGCGAGTTGAGTGACGTTGTGAGCGACGCAGAAGTGGAGCAATCCGAAGAAGAGCAGTCAGGAAACGAATAGCAATGTTCATATGTACTATGTATTTTAAGAGCGGACATCTACTTTCATATATACAAGTTTTCTCGTAGAAGTCAACTCTAGAAGATAACGATCCATTTCAAGCCCGCAGAGTTTGTTGCACAGCGCTCGAGCCTTGATTTTCGTCCTAACTCTTTCGTGCGACAGCCACCTTAAGTGAACTGACTGAAGAAAGCCCAAACTTCCTTGGGGGTGAAGCTTTGGGCACCAACGTCGTTGCCTGCATCTCCAGGAAGCGCGACATGGTCTCCGTCGAAAGAGGTCCACTGTGTTGGGTATTTGCATCCATCGTACACAGTCTTGACGCGCTGTCGGCTGTTTGGTGCAGGGTCGGCTGCATTCTTGGCCTGACATCCGTTCAGCTTCACGAAGCGGTCGCGGATCTGCTTTCCAGAAGCAATGGGCAGGACACTGTCCTTGACG
>JAODYC010000032.1:189707-203107 GCA_026262405.1 Curvularia hawaiiensis
TGATGATGATGATGATGACGAGTAGGAGTAGCAATAGAAGTAGTAGATATTGGAGGATGAAGGCAGATAGTTACCAACAAACAATCTGACACAACCAGCCACTGTTGTATACAAAACTGCCAAGTTCCTTAGTAAATGTTTGATCGATACGACGATTATTCATAACAGATGAGACTGGACTGTCTCTGTGGGGAGCGTGCATGCGGTATCAGCACGTGAAGAGGCGCCCGCGCTATTCGGACCTTCCCCGCTAAACGCGATTGTCAACACTTGCGACGCGTCTCGATTTCAACGCAACATTATGGTAAAGTGTCGGCAACTCCTCTGACATGTACACATGCTGATTGTGCCCAGGCGCCTGCGCGCTCCAGCAACAAAGAAGTAAAGAAACGGCGAGGCAGACCCCCGGGCAGCCGCAATTCTAACGTTGGCTCGAAGCCAGTGTCGAAGCCGGGCATAGCAAAGAAGGCCAAGACTAGGAAGAAACAGCCACCACAAGAAGTCGAAGACGAGCTATCCATAACTGAAGCGGCTCCAGCGCAATCTTCAAAATCGCGCAAGCGCAAAACTGATGATGGCGCCACAGCTGCTGAGCCAGAATCTAGGTCGCGCAAGGAGTATCTGCGGCTAGAGGCGAAAGCAAAGAGAGTCACGCGTGATCAGGTTGACAAATGGCCAGAAGTGTCCTCGCAGGTCTTAGAACAGATCCTCACTGTGGTGCGCAATGCGAAAAAGGATACGGCGGAGACGCAGCGGGACGAGCGCAAAGTCATGGCTGCATACAACACACTCAATCCACTTGTACGAAGACTAGCGCGCCAGCTTGCCGATTCACGAGTACCTCCCCAGACTAAAGATGTACATTTCAACATTGACAAGTTGACGGAGCGCAATGCTCAAGTCTCACGAGAGGTCACAACCGCGCGTCACTCAAAGCAGCTGCTCAGCGAGCAGATCAAGATCGCTGAGCACCTGCTCAAAAAGGACGAAGAGTATCTAGAGCTGATGAAGAAGAACACAAGGACATGGAGGTCAGAATGGAAACACCAGCGGAAGCATGGACGGGTATGCGACCATTTCCTCTCATTGGAGTCAAGGAATCGCTAACATGCAGCAGGTTCATCCCCTACTCCAAGCCGACAACGAGACCGTGACCAATGGCGACCGTCCCGAGGATATTGGGTTGAAACGACCAGAGCTAGTGGACCTTTCGTCCCTCGATTCACCCGACGACCAGCTTGGCCCTATACTTGAACAACTGAGGCGGAGTCTGAAGAACATGCAGAGCAATCATACACAACTAGAGGGTCTCGATACGGCGATAAGCAATGCACAGGCAGCGCTGGATGACGTCCTATTCCAGCATACCAATGCTGCACAATACGCAACCTTTTGAATATCGAAACACAGGTCCGGCGCCGGGAGTTATGTTTTGTTTTTTTTAAGGTGATGCAAACCCAGGTACATGGAGAGACCATGGCGAAATGAAGGGCGTTCATAGGCAACGGGTATTTATCTGATGGTCCAAGATGGGTTTTAGGTTCTGTGAAATGTTCTGGGCACCACGCGAAGAAGGCCCGCAAAGTGGCAAGCCCGGCGTGGGGCTCACCGGAACAGCGATACTGTCGGCGACAACCCCCATGCGACCCCAGTTTTAGAACTGAGGATCCGACAGACTGGTTTTCGGAATGTGCACATGCAGGACTGTGATAGCTAAATACAAACTTCAATGTAGTGTAGCAAGAATGGACGGCGATTGGCTCCACTTGGCTGTCATGTCGCGGCAGCGCCACACCTGCAGCTACCCTGCCTGAAGCAAGACTCGAGCAAACTCCAACAAATCAAGCGTCCCTGCGAACGAGAGAAGCGAGTCGAAGACTGTTTAGGTCTGGCAGCAGCGTGCTATGAACGGGCCAAGAAGCTGTCCAACGGTCCGCTAAAAGGATTGGCGGCGCTGTTCCCCCGCCCTGTGCCCGCTGCGTGGTGGTGTTATTCCGGGAGATTCCATCGCTTCGGCACGGCAAAGCACGCGACCAGACATTCACTCGGCTCTTGTGTCCTCGAAGCTTCACCTCGGCCACGCGTTTCCTTCGACGATAGACTTGCCGGTGCAACCAAAGACGCGAATTTTGGCGCTTCTCGACCCTCGCTGCCCCTTGCGATGCTGCGGTGTGTAGCGAGATCCCTGCAGTGACACAAATCAGCCCGCGCATCTCTAAGAAAAGCATCCGTCTTCGACCCACCCACTTACCGCACTGGATGACGGACGCTGCACGACAGTCCAATGGATCTTCGCCAGTCAACATGACGGAACAAGGTGAGGCTGACAAGGCCACTGTGGCTCCCGAACCAAATGCGCCCAAGAGCGCTTCTCCTGCAAAGAGCAAGCCTGCTGCGACAGGCTCCGATGCGCCTGCAAAGGCGTCGAAAAAGCGAAGAAAAGTAAACCATGGTACGTCCTCACGGTTGCACCATCTCTGATCGCCTTGCAGACCCCCTGCTAATTGTGACGCTTCAATATAGCGTGCATCTATTGCAGACGTTCGGTAAGCCAAAGCCAGTACACCAGCATTTGACACATGGCACTTTTGTTGTCTGTACGACAAATGTGACTGCTTGCTGACTCCACTGCAATTAGCATATGACCTGTGATCTTGTGAGTAGCCTGACCATTGTACTCAACATTTGCAGGGCCCACTGTACTTACACAAATGTAGGAGCGACCATGCACACGCTGTGTCAAGCGAAATATTGGACACCTGTGTCGCGATGAGCCTCGCGAGGGTGTCAAGAAGGCCAAGTCCGAGCCAGAGAATGGTGAAGGACAAAGCCAGCCTCCTCAGATTGAGCCTGCCACGTCTGAAGCTGCATCCACTGGCGCTCTCCAGCAGCCCAATGGTCCGGATGCTGGGCTCAATCTGGCACCGCATCGACTACCCCCGAATGGAGAGTCGAGCACGGCGTCAGGTACCCAACCCGACCCCGTATCCGCGCCACAACCGCCTGCTCTGACTTCCGGGGCTCAGCCCTGTAAGCTGCCGTTTACTTTCAGCCCCAAGCTGTGAATGATCACTGACGGCCGTATAGTTGGGAGCTATGACGACTTACTCTCATCGTCTCAGAATAATTTCCAGGACATACATCAGTTTCATCCTTCATATATGTTCAATACCTCCGAAGTGGGCAATGAGTACAACTTGCTCAACGACTTTCTCAATAACAGTCTCATGGATGACGGTGCTTTCTACGGAGGCAATGACTTCCATTCTCTTTTTTCTGACGCTTCTCTCATGAACACAATGGGTCCTCTCAACAGCAACGCTGCTTTCAACCCAAATGCATCTAGACAACAGCAATTGCTTCCACCACCAGCGCAGAATGCTGCTAGTGATGCTGTACAGCGACCCTCGGGTGGTGTGCCTATTGACAAAGCAAGAGAGAGGTACCTTGTAACGGCTGCAGATCCTGCTGGGTCGGATAGTCCAGAAGAGCGTATGAACAAACTTCTCAAGGCAAAAGTAGACGCGGGACTCTTGAAGCCATTCAACTACGTCAAGGGATATGCAAGGCTGAACCAATACATGGAGCAGAACCTTCAACAGATATCCCGCGTCAGAGTGTTGCGCCAGTTGGATCGCTTCCGTCCCAAATTTCGGGAACGAATGCAGAGCCTGACTGACGTAGACTTGGTGCGCATCGAAATGTGGTTTGACAAGAGTTTGATGGAGTATGACCGCGTGTTCGCAAGCATGGCTATACCTGCTTGTTGTTGGCGGAGAACAGGCGAGATATACCGAGGCAACAAGGAAATGGCACGGCTGATCCACGTACCAATGTCAAAGCTGCGAGACGTGGGTCCCTCTTTAATATCTTTGAAGAGCTAATGTGGACTGACAAACGACAGGGTAATATTGCGCTGCACGAGATCATTGCTGAGCCATCGCTGGTGTCATACTGGGAGAAGTTTGGCGCAATTGCTTTCGACCATACCCAGAAAGCCATTCTCACAAGCTGCTCCTTAAAGAACCCGGATCCGAACTCTAAGGACCCGGAAATACGATGCTGTTTCTCTTTTACCGTTAAGCGAGACGCGTGGAATATGTGAGTAAGCATAGCCTTACTGTGATCCAGTATACTGATAATCTGCAGACCGGCGTTAATTGTTGGCAATTTTCTTCCCATAACCGAGGCCACTTCTGGTCCGTTGCCTGCTTCGTAGCATCATAGCAACGTGTTATTCTTTGTTATTCAAACATATAAAATGGAGCTTTTGGGTTGTAGGGCTTGCGTAGATAGGGTGCAACACGAGTCTCTAAGAGCAATCGGTCTAAGAGTGGCGCGTATAATTGGATGTCCCACAGTTGTTGCAACTGCTTCCATGTTCCGACCTATCTTGTTTTCATAGTGCTTGTATTTTAGTGTTGTGCTTTTACAAACAAAGCTCGTGTTGTGTCGTCAGCCGCTCCTTCCCCTTCCGGGTGGAGCTATCACTCCAGCAGCAGTTGCGATTCTGGGAAATCCACCACACTTCCAATCTTCCCCTCCTCCACTCCACCATTATGCTATCTGTCCTTTATAGCCATGCCCTCGTTCCAATCCGTAGCGAAAGCAGAGCGCGAGAGGAGGCTACAAACAGTCATCAGTAAGTGTAGTTTCTAACAACTGATCCAATGAACAATACTCACCAACGCACAGGTTTTTCTGAACAGCTCATCCAGAGAGCTGAGAGTAGCGGCGATGCAACACTTGTGAGTGATTTGGAGGCTCAAATCCGCGCCCTCCCTTTGCAGCACTCGTCTACTGTCGTTGCGAAGCAAAATGAACTCGACAGGCTCGGCACTGAGCTTTGGAATTTGATCACACGTTTGCGACGCGACGAAATAGACAATCATTCTGTGCACCCGAGTGCTCACCGTAAACGTACCATATCTCTCTTGCGTGCCTTCTCGTTCTTGCTTCTCGACTCTGCGGGTGGTCATGGCAATGAAGGCCGTCAGCACAAGAACTGCATCCGTCTCATCAAGGTCGCACTGAAAGCGGCAAAGGTCTGCATCCAAAGTAACGAACTTAGCATTGCAACCAAAGTGCTTGAACGTACTGCAGACTATGAAGCTGTGCTTAGCCAAGTAGACCAAGGCAAGTGCAGGGAGGAGATCAAGCTCATAGAAGGCCTGAGAATCCAGTACTTTGCGATTCGAACGACTTTGGTAAGAGCTAAAGCTATGAGCGGACCCGATCTCTGTGCTGATAGTTATGGCTTACAACTTCACAGGCGTGGCGCCATGATCGCATGGATACAGCTGAACACATGTTCGCCAAATGCAAGCAGCTGATGACATCACCCACACCCGATACAGCGGAGATCGTTGCAGATATGCTGTACGAAATTGGCAAATGCGCTTTAGCGAAACATGACTATAACCTAGCTTCGCGGTGGCTGGAACGGGCCCACGACGTCCTCGAAGGACAAGACTCAGAGATGCTAAGTCCCGAAGTAGGGGAGCTGAGACTTTGCACTATGCAAGCCATTGGTACATCAGAGGACGTTCTTTCGTGGTTTTAACTGACATTTTTCCTAGTTCAAGCATACACGAAGATAAAGATGCCCGAGACGCAAGACAGAGCGTGGCAGATGATAAAGCTCATGGAGAATGTAAGAGCTATATATTTCCCAACTCTAATCATGACACTAAACAAGCCTAGGACTTTGGAGATAAGATGGCATTCTTGCTTTTGAAACTTGAGCTACTGGCCGAAGCTGAGAAAATGGACAGTACCGAGTTCTACAATGGTAACACCTTTGCATATTTCGAAGTCCAGTCACTGACAATATTAGTCCTTCTGCGCATGATTCGCATCGTTGTATTCAACGAAACAAACTTCAAGACGTACGTGCCCTTGTGTCATCAGATGAACTTGGATCTAGCTAATCCACCTAGAATGATGCACCACATACACAAACTAAACGTACACAAGTATGCACATTCTTCTATGTATATTTTCAGTTGCTGATCTTAACAAGTAATGCGACAGCTATTCAAGCTCTCGATAACTTGATGGATATACGGCTATTTCGAGAAGAGAACCAACAGTGGATCGAGAAAGCCATTGTCACTCGGATCTGGATCGGCAGCACCAACAGTTGTTCCGAGAACGTACTTGAACAACTGCAGGATCGATTTGATACTGTTTCGCAAAACTTGCCGGCTCCAATATCTTCATATGCTACTCATGCTGCGCAAACCGTGAGCTTTATTGGCATCTCTTACTAGAGAGTACTATTAACACGAATTTGTAGATGCTGTGGAAAAACGTAGAATCTGCAGCAAGTCAAGAACAACACAAAATGGCTGAGGCATGGTGCCACATGTGTCTTCATCCCATATTCGAAAAGGCTGGGTCGCAGAACAAAGTCAAAATATCGAGGTACTTCTCGTTCCTTACACTACCAGAGCAAAACTCAAAGCACGCAGAAAAATTATCCAATGCGCCCTCTCCCGCCAGGACTATGAATCTGCTCGAAGCGCGCATTCCCAGATGGCTGAGAGCGGCAGAGACGAGCCAGTGACACGGTATTTGATGTACAAGGGAGCATTGCAAAGCGGAGACGCAGATTTTGGTAAGCATGTCATGTGTAGAGAAATTTCCTCAACTAATGAAGCAGCTACTGAATGTTTGGATTGCATATGTCAGAGTTCCACAAAGGATGCAACACTTCTCTATGCTTGCGTGCTGGAGGCTCAAAGTGCAGGAAGCAGGAGACAAGCCATTAATGCTCTGAGAAAAGTTCTCGACAGATATGAGCATAGCGCACCGTCTGGCGTTCATCTGCCAGCACTGTTAAGGTAGGTTGGTTACCATCAGAAAGAATGCAAATTCTCATGTAAACAGGTCCACGACACGTATGCTGCAGTCTGAACTGATCAAGGATGGCGACATTGACACTATCATCATGGATCAACTTTGCGCTACAGTCGAAGGAGGTATGTCAGAACAGTTCGTATCCAGAATCTCGTTTGACAGTAACAAGCCTGCAATCAAGCCAAGGCATCTAGGACCAGACCAAGCACTCCTGCCAAAGAACTTTTTACACCAGTAGAGTTCGAATGGTTCTCCAAAAACACCTACAACATATCGTTGAAACACTGTGCGGAAATGCCACCCAATCATCTCATTAGGCTGCTTAATTGCTGTCTGGAGGTCAGTAGAGTTCCTGCTTATCTGGTAACTTATACCGACAATTCTCAGTTCATCAAACTACTCAAAGAGAAAGAAGACCCAAGCACGAAAAATGACCTTTGTCTTCGTCTGATCTTCTGCGAGTTCCTTGCCGCTAGTACTTGTATTGTCCTAGCACGCGCAGAGGACCATGTTGAACAGAACGTGAGAGCTGCTCTTCAGGTCCATTGTTGACGGTATTGACTTACATAGGCTCAATATTACTTGGAAGCCCGCAAGCATAGCCAGAACTTCCGACGGGTCACATCAGAGATAATACACAAGCTCGATGAGTCCGCTAAGGTCGATACCATTTCGAAACATCTTCAGATTGTTAAATTAGAGCTTGAGGCTGTACTCAAGCTTCAGAGATGGGACGAACTCGACGAGCTTTTCGATCAATGCTGGAAATACAAGAGCCCAGATCATTACGAAACATTGGCTGACCTGGTTCTGGTCATTCATGGCTGTATCGTACAGGCAGAACTAGACACCAAGTACCAGAAAAGTCAGTGTATCGCAGTTATGCCACAAAAGTGAGACTGACATCACTCGCAGAAGTACTGGCTGTCCTTCAGAAGATCATCAACATGGTTAGCCGGCGGCCCGAAAGTGACGTTTTAAAGCTGTCTCGATGGCTCCGATGTCTCTTCAGCCTTTCACTCCCTTTTGACGACGATGTCAGCCTCAAGTGCATCGAACAGGCGATACATATTGCCGCAACAAAGCAAGACGTGAGTTCATTTTTCCAGCCCCGCGGACATGCTTTGTTTTTCCCGTCCCGAAGTTACACCTGGTCATCATCTCTGGGTCAGGCACACCGTCAACGATTCTAGAGCCTGCAATAGATGAGACGCTGCAGACTCAGCTGACGCAATCACCAAGGAACATGAGCGCTATCCCAAGTCGGAGCTGGAGTGGTTAGCGACCACAACGTTCAACCGCGCGGTCGATTACTATGTGCAGGAGAATGACGACAAGGCCAAAAGATGGGCGGAAAAGGCATTTGTGGTGGCGCAGTGGATTGACGATGATGGAGCTACACGAGATTTTCTCATGAGGAGGTTTTCCATCTTGAAGTTCAGTGAACAGGAAACTGCACAAGCTGGTTGACGACGAGCGACACTACTAGCCCGGGTCTTGCACAGCGAATAAGGCGGTGCATTAAGTGTTAGCAGCATAACGGCCTGGCAAAAGTGGCTTCGCATGGTGTTTCATCCATTCATCTTCGCTAGGCATGGGCATACGTAAGGATCTAAGGCATGTGCCCCACAGATTACGCCACGAAGGTGGGCCTTCATGCCGAGCAACCCGAATCAGACGCTTGTGCGAGCTACTCATGGCTGTTGATTCGAAGTGCAGTACACCTATATATGGTAATGTAACAATGATCTAAGTCCTTTGGTCTGACACCAGGAATACGTGGGTGGTCTACAGGATTGGGAATGTGTTCATCGACTGTTGACAACGGGCGGCACGACAGTAGCGCTGACATGGCTGCACACGCGACACATGTCCACTTTTGGATGAAGGAGCGTGCTTGTAGCCCCCTGTTCTTCCGGGGTTGTTATCCACATCAAGGCTCATTCTGCACCAGCGCGTCGTCATGTTCCTTGGTTCGCTGGCCAAGATGGCATTTCTTTTCCCGATGATGGCGCCCTATCTCTGGAGAAAAACTGACTGCGACCTGTGTCTTCTCCCTTAGCCACATCAACCCTTCACTATTGCAATCCCTTGCCCATTGCAGTAGCCGATCGACAGTACTGCACGATGCGGTTTGTCTCACGACTACATGCATGTGCTGCCCTTGCTATTCTAACAATTCTGTACTTCACCTGGATACACTCAGCAAACTTTGAAGAGACAGTGCACACCGTATGGCGCGGTAGTGCGCATCGAATTGTGGTGTTTGGTAACGATTGGTCCGATACGGGTAACTACCGTGTTTCGTCGCCAGCATTGCCCGCTATTGTTTCCCGCGACTCAGATCGAGGCCGTGTATGGGTAGAGACTTTGTGTGAGGAGGTAAGTATCACATGTCCTGATGAAGATGCGTTCTCACACACATTCAGCTCAAATGTGACACTATCGATAACTTCGCACGCTCGTTGCCACCGGTGGCTGATGGGGCGCAGACTGGTGCCATAGTCGACGCTGGCGTCTACAATGAAGTGAAGGGCGCGACCAGCAATAGCAGCGTTGTAACATCGTTCAAGACCCAGGTGGAGCAGTTCATTGCATACAACAAAGGAAGGCGCCGCATTCCGCAACGCTTGCACAAAGAGGACGAGTGGACTTTCTTCACAGTGTTCTTTGGATTATGGGATCTTTTGGAGTACTCGACATTGGAAAAGGGTGTCGCCATGTCCGCAATCGATAGGAGCATCACATCGTTGTTTCGTCAGCTTGATGTTTTGGCTGCAAACGCTTCCTCTCCACCCAAGGTCATCATTCCAAAGATGATTGACGTTACTTTCCTGCCACGGTTCCAGATGATGAAGAAGGCCATGCGCGACGCGCAGTTTGCGGAGACTCAGCACCAGCTGATCTTTCTATGGGCATACTGGAACTTAGTCTTACATCGGACTGCGATGCAGTGGAAGAATGGCATAGTGTACATGCCAGAGGCGAATGAGGTGATCATGCAAGAAGTCCGGGCTAAGCAACTACACTCGAAACAAATCTCGGACGCATTTGGTGTTGGCAAACAAGCACCTCTTTTTGAACATGTTGAGCAACCCTGTCTAGCTTCGCAGCGGGACAGCACAGATAGTCTGCAAACATCCGATGTTCAAAAATGCTCCGCCCCAGCTGAGCACCTATTTTGGTACGTTTGTCCTCAGCACAAACGCATTGTCTCAAGCTGACCAGATTAAAGGGACGACATTCAACTCAGCGGTCCGGCGCATGTACTAATAGGGAATCAGACCGTCAGCCTCATACGCGGAAACCAGTCGGTGGACAGGGAGCAACAAAATCAAAGCTCTGATGAAAAGGAGAAACCCAAGAAACAAGAGGCTGAGCACTTCACACTGAAATTCCCTCCTGGATACTAGTGAAGCCATGTTGGTGACACCCTCTAGAACCTGACCAAGCCTATATAAAACTGTTTGGCTTTAAGCGACACTACGTAGATTGCATCCCGTTTGGTGTGGGATGTGTTGGCTCGATACACAGCATCTCTGTGCGTTTCCCGAGACCGAGGAAATCCATACTTGCTATGAAAGAGCACGCTGCACTGTCGCCATCCCTTGCATGGCGGCTGCAGGCATGCTGCCATGTCTCGCGGATTGGTGGACCATGCCTGGGCCACTTTGGGGTGTTGGAGAACAAAGAAACCCCTAATGGCCACCGACTCCATCTGACTAGAGCAATAATTTTACTGGATCCGAAAGGCCACGGAGTCGCATGCCACACAAGTTATTCAAAGGAACTTGGCATGTTGCATTAATTCGTCTAATTCGTTCCCTTCTTCATTGAGCAACGGAACAATGAATCGCGCCTTCCTCCAACGGAGCTTCTTAGAATAGTTATCTCGTCATTAATACCCGAAATGTTAGCAAGTCGAATGCTGCAACCTGTTGTTCAGTCATCGCCTCCTTTACATCCGCTCCCCATTGCGACTTTCTTCAGCGTGCCGAGGCGTTACATCAAATCGACTATGCGCGTACAACAAGCTTGCTCGCAGTCACCCATAGATGATTCGAAACCTTCACACAATTTACGCAAGAGTAGTCGGATCCAAGAGACACGCTCTACTTTGACGACTAAATCCACCACTGAGCTTAATCAAAAGGAAGAGCCGATGTCAGCTGATGCATCTTCTGCTCGGTCTAAGAGAAGACCCAGCTCTCTTATGGAAATATCTGAGGGCGAGGAATCTGCCAGTCCGACAGACGAGAAGCCGCCTGCAAGTGCCACATCTGCAACTGCTGGGTCTCCAGACTTCGCAGGCCATGTCTGCCTCTGCCAGCCGGAGCCAAAGATACCCCGGCCCAGGAATGGTGAGTTTGAGCATCTTCTTTGTCTCAAAGAAGATTTGTTTTCGAATCAGATCGTCATTATCCAGGGTTTGTGTCAAAACAAAGAATGTTTGTTCAGTCTGCTGACTACTGTCGACAGCTTTCATTCTTTATAGGCAACACCACCAGCACGCTATCATCGCTGGCAATCCTGGGCTCAACAACCCTGATATTTCCAAGATCATTGGCGAGCAGTGGCAGGCTGAGCCTGAAGAGCAGAAGAAGATCTGGCAAGATCTCGCACTGGTCCGTAATTTGTTTCTTCCTCTGTATACCCTCCTACTAATAGTATCCAGGAGGAGAAGGCTAGGCACCACGAACAGTATCCTGACTACCGTTATCAACCACGCCGGCTTGGCAAATCCCTTCCGTCACCCCTGAACCCTAGCAGCCAACACGCCAGCGTTGGATATCGCTGCCATAAGTGTGGAGGTCGCAGCATCAAACCACCTACGAGCCCGTTTCTCGACCCTTCTGGCATCCCTACATTGCCTCCTCCTAACATCCCGGACGGCCTCTCACCGACGACTCGCTACATGCCCATGATGAGCAATCTCAACCTTGAATCACCTGTCCACCCGCATGGCCACGGCCTTCCGAAACCTGGTAATCAAAAATTGATAATCAATGCAGTGACTCGCGACGACTCAATGATTCATAGCCCTCTGACACCAGGTAAAAAACGCAGATTTGACTATGGGCCTCCACATCTGGTAAACGGCGTCAGACCTGACGGGCCCTACTATCCCCGTACACAGTATGCGCGTCGGGATTCTTTGCCTCCAATTCAGGTGCGGCATTCTCCGCCAGGAAGCGCAACTATGCCACCTCCTCGCACCCCCCGTGACCCAAGGCTTTGGGCTGCGGAGTCGGCATCGTCCTCTCATGGCTCCAGCCCTCGAAGCGTGGACGATGTTCTCAGTGCTATATCGCATGTGACCAAGATCACGTTGCTTGGCCGCATAGCACCTCCTTACAAGGAGATTGGCAGTGTAACGCCGTCTGGTAAGGAAGGTCGCGGTGCCATCATCGCTGTAGAAGGCGACGACCTGGCTGCAGTTCAAGAGCTTGCAGAATGGCTGAGCAATCAACTTGTCAGGCAAGGGGAATGCAAGCCTCGAATAGCTGAGCCACCGAGACTTCCCAACGACGACCGGGATGCTACCATTGACGAATACCTTGATTTGATCAAGGAGTGGCACGACAAGAGCAAAGAAATGATCAAGCATATTACGAACAATTCGTCCATGGTGGCTTCTCCGTCTCACGACGTCACCATGTCTGACAAGGACTCTTCTACCAGTACTATCTCTCGCAAAGACTCTGCGACACCCCCTGATTCTCCCACTGGGGTGGCGAGGCCTGTCATCATCCTTCCGACCTTCCAACTTCAAGCGTCCGTCGCCTATGCGTCACAAATTCCTATTCAAGACGCCTATAGTCCAATGGATCACTGGCAGTGGCTTGCAACGCTTTGGCGGGGAATCGTAGGACCGGATCTCACACTGTATGTAAAGATATACGATGCCAAGGAGGGCCAAGTTGGCCAAAAACCCGAGATGGACGAACCCCACAGGCTCTTTACGATATGGAAGGAGAAGGAGGGGAGGTTTACCGAGCCCGACTTAAGGAGGGTTGGATTTGAAATCGGCGAGTGGATCAAGCCTTGAAGTAAGCAATTTGTTCGGATCTCTGGATATCCTTTTGTTGCCAGACGGCGAAGTTGACTGAGATCAACGAGACTTTTCTTTCTAGTTACGATGCTTTTGGCTTAGAGGCGCATCGGGGCAGCCCTTGTCAGAGTTGTGACAAGGTCATGACACGCATAAATGGGGCTGTACAAGGCAACGTTCCATTCATGATAGCTTGGCCGGTGACTCGGGACATTAATGGCCTTCCACCTGTTTCTTTCCTATTCTGGGATTACAAGAATGTACACGTATGATGGGCTTTGTCGCGTGCTGCGCGAGTCCCAAAGTTCTTGCTTCTGTCTAGTTAATACGAGTTATGTAACAAAAGTATCGCGTGCCAGTACTTATTACCACATGCGTCCTACCAGAAGCAACACCAACGGACGAAAGCATCGAGATTCGGAGAATGTGATGGCTGGTGAGGCTGTGACCAGGATGGATGACGCAGCTCCTCTCCTACACCCAGTAA